>VUQH01084131.1:0-16075 GCA_015106775.1 Etroplus canarensis
TTATTTTTTATATAAAAAAATAAATAAATTTATATATATATATATATATATATATATATATATATATATATATATATATATATATATATATATATAAGTAAAAGTTTTGAAAGTAATATATCAAGAGTTTTAATATCAAAGTGGTATTTAAAAAGGTGTTTGTTTCTTATCTTACTGTAAATTCTGGAGCGTCTGTTACCGAGCCCACACCTCTTGGTCTTTCCCCCCTGGAACAACCCGTAGTAAACGTGCCCGATGAACTGGTCCAGCTCAGGATTTGACGCATTCACTATCTCCGCCCCTGTTTTACACAGGATCCGTCCGGTAACCCACCGCTCCGTGGACAAGGCCACCACCAAGAGGACCACCGAGCCGATACAGAGCACCGAGGCCACGGAGAACGTGATCCGTTTCCACAGAGAAGGCATCTTACGAGCCCATGGTGCCCCGAGGAAGGTAACACGACGCCGGGCAGCAACCGCGGGGCGCGCACAGCGATCACCATAAGTTTATTCTATAGTTGGAAAAAAAAAATTAAGTGATCATGATCAGACAGTTGTTGCTCTCAGCGATATGTTGCATGTGTGAGTCACGAGGAAGGAGAAACTGAATCTACGGCGGTCAAAGTGATCCCTCACCGGGGGAAACTCTATCCGTGCGCCTGGTTTCTGCTGCCTCCCTCTGTTTCACTCTCCTCTTTATTCATTGGATGAATTAACCTTTGCTGCTCGGCCTCTGGGCGCAGAAATCTAACTGGTGACATATAGTTGCAGTTACAGCTTTAAAATCATGGAAGCGTGGTCAGTTATGTCAAAATGACAGATGTTGTTCATTGTAACACAGAGCCTAAAGGTCACATTGAGCATTAACTAACATGGAGTGACTTGGTATCCATTGTTTTTCAAGCTCCACTTATTTTTCCCAGAAGACTTCTGGGAAATGGAGCAGACAAGAGGCCTAGGTGACCTTGACCTTTGACTTCTAAAATCTAAGTAGTTCATACTGCAGTCCAAGTAAATGTTTGTGCCAAAGTCGAAGAAATTCCTTTATTTCTGAGATATGTTCAAGAGCATGGGATGTATGTATGTATGAACGGTCTCCAGGCATAATGACGTTTTACAGGCTTTGTCACTTAAACTAGAATTGTTGCTGACACAGCACACAGTACTAAACTCTGCGTAATCATGGCCACTACTTTTCATAGACAGATAGGTAGATACAACCTCAATTCCAAAAAGATTGGGATGCTGTGTAAAATATGAATTAAAAACACAATGCAAAGATTTGCATATCTCATGAACCAAAAATTTATAAAAAAAATAAATAAATAAATAAAAAAAATCAATAAAACTAACTAAAACAACATTGTGGGCTTAGGAAACTAACTAAAATAAAATAAAAATATACAGCAAATGTCCTTAGTTCTAGTCTTTGTCAGTTAGGTTAAATTTGGTCAGACAGCCTGTCTGATGAGGCTTTGATGCATCTGTTTATTGAGACTCAGGGTGTCTTCATGATTGTGATGTCACGCAAAGTGTTGTGTTTGTATTGTCATTTCTAATCTAAACATCTTAAATCTTCTAATTTCAGACAGTGAGAAAAAGATGTTTGGCTTTTTGCACAGTGTATGTCAACTTCTGGTTTCAACTTTAAATGTAAAAAGTAGCTCTTTGAAGGACATTTCTACCAGCTATTTTTGTGCAAAGCTAACTGAGCATAGAATAAAATAGAACAGAATGTTTTTTCCTTATAAGTTATTAGCGAGTCCACCTGAAATCTGTGGCTGCAGATTTCTAAAGTTTCCACAAATTTTGCCTCTCTGTCATTGGTGTATGTTGCTGTAACTTCAACCAGTGGCCCTTACCCAGAGAATAAGGATGCAAAAGCACAAATGCTGTGCATAGACTTCATTTCAGCATTCAACATCATCATTCCTCAGCACCTCACTGAAAAACTGAGCCTGCCGGGTTTCAACACTTCCCTCTAAAACTGGATCCTGGATTTCCTGACTGGAAGACCCCAGTTAGTCCGGATCAGTAGGAATAACCCCCCCCACAGGCCTGTGTGCTCTCAGTCCACTGCTGTTTACCCTGCTGACACAGCTCAAACCACATCATCAAGTTCACTGATGACACAACTGTGGTGGGTCTCATGTACAAGAACAATGAGTCAGTAAACAGAAAGGAGGTGCAATGAATAACAGAGTCAAAAATACGTCTCTGTGCATGGACAAAATGAAGGACATGACTGCCGACTTCAGGAGATCAGGGAGTGTCCACTCCCCACTGTACATCAAATAATCCTCTGTGGAGATCGTTGAGACCACCAAATTCCTCTGTGTTCATTGGGATGAGAATCTCACCTGGTCCCTCCACTCCCAGCTCCATAGCCAAGAAAGCCCAGCAGCTTCTCTACTTCCTGCATAGGCTGAGGAAAACCCATCTTCTACCACCCACCCTCACAATATTTTACAGAGGGACTATTAAGAGCATCCTGAGCAGATGTATCACTGTCTGGTACAGTAACTGCACCGTATCTGCTTGCAGAACTGTGCAGCGGATAGTGAGAACAGCTGAGAAGATCATCAGTCTCCCTTCCCTCTATCACAGGCATTCATCACAGGCTGCATCCTTAAAGCCACTAGCATTGTGTCTGACCCCACATACCCCTCACACAAACTCGTCACCCTCCAGCCATCTGGCAAGAGGTACCGAAGCATTCAGGCCCAGTAAATAAAATGCTGTGTATAGGTATATATATTTTCAAATATTTATTCCTGTAATATTTAATAATATTTATATTTCAATATTCCCTACATTTTTACCTTTCTTAATATCATTCACGCTTCCTCACCAGGACTGTCTAATGATCTGGACTGTTTGTCATGGTCTTTTCTGTCATCACTTTTTTTTGCTAAATGTCCTCTGTTGCACTGTTTGTATATGTTGATATATTTTTGCACTAATGTGTTTCTTAGCTGTGGTCCTGGAGGAATGTTATTTTGTTTCATGCATCTCCTGTATGTCAGGTTTTACTAGGTTTGGACTCAAGGTGGAATGATGAAGATGCAAGGAGTAGAGATGGTGAAGGTGGATGAGTTTAAATTCTTGGGATCAACCATCCAAAGCAACGGACAGAGCACAAGAGAGGTGAAGACGAGAGTGCATCCAGGGTGGAGTGGGTGGAGATGAGTGTCAAGGGTGCTTTGTGACAGAAGGATAGCAGCAAGAGTGAAAGGGAAGGTTTACAAGACAGTAGTGAGACCTGCTATGATGTACGGTTTGGAGACAGTGGCACTGACAAAAAGACAGGAGGCAGAGCTGGAGGTGGCAGAACTGAAGATGGACAGGATTAGAAATGAGCACATCAGAGGCACAGCTCATGTTGAGACGTTTGGAGACAAAGTCAGCGAGGCAAGGCTGAGATGGTTTGGACATGTTCAGAGGAGGGATAGTGGATATATTGGACAAAGGATGTTGAAGATGGAGCTGCCAGGCAGGAGGAGAAGAGGAAGACCACAGAGAAGATTCATGGATATAGTGAAGGAGGACATGCAGAGGATTGGTGTGAGGGAAGAGGATGCAAGGGATAGGATGAGATGGAGGCAGATGATCCACTGTGGCGACCCCTAATGGGAGCAGCCAAAAGAAGAAGAAGAAGATTTTTGCACTAATGTGTTTCTTAGTTGTGGTCCTGGAGGAATGTTATTTTGTTTCATGCATCACCTGTATGTCAGGTTTTACTAGGTCTGGACCCAAAAACAGACAGGACTCCAGTGTAAAAAGGCAGAGTTGCAGGGTTAATGACAGGCAGGGAGAGATCTGATGGGTTGCCAGCTGTGCTCCAACAGAGAGAGGGTTTTTGAGAGTGACATTCTGGCACTGCACATGCTTGTCCCCGTAGTGAAGTGGTTTACACACACGCCTTACAAGTAAAAGGTCACAGCTCCTCTTACCATGGAGGGTTTGTCAGGAAGGGCATCCGGTGTAAAAACCTCTGCCAAATTACCATAGCAGATCCCCTTAGGGAGAATACAAGGGAGCGGGTGAAGGCACATTTATTCACAGCAGAATTCAGCTGATTTTCCCTCTGGCTCACAGAAAAAAATCTGTAGTTTCTGTTTGGACAAGGTTATTAGTCAGGAGCTGTACTGATGTCGCCCAGTTAAATATAAAACTGGACTGTATGTGGCCAATGATGTAAAATGAATTTAGTGTCCAGCGTAAAAAAAAAAATAATCTCGGAGCTTTTGGCGACATCTGCTGGCGAGTTGACGAATTTACGGTGCGCGATGACGACAGAGCGTGTGACGCAGCCGCTAGTCTCCCAGGCAGCGGCGGAGACTGTTCGTTTGGCGAAGATGGCGGAGTCGCTGTCGACGGGTCTGGGCGAGGAGAAGGAGAAGGAGGACAGGGAGAGGGACAGGAAGGCTGCCACAACGGAGGGGAACAAGGAGAAAGACGGAGTCACGGAGACGCTGGGGTTCAACGATAAAAATGGTGGCAGCAGGGGCAAGAAGAGCAACCTGTCAGGTGAGAGAGCTAGCTCCTTTCCCACAGTCGCTGACTCCCTGTTTGACAGCGCTAGCTAGCAGCTAAAGTGAGCTTTGTTTTCTGGGTCCGGAGGGCGTTTTTGCAGAGTTTCTTCAGCGCTTATCTAAAAATTTCAGTTGAGCCTGTGCAGCTTTGGGCGCCGGTCCGAGTTTGCGCAGGATCTGGGGATGTAGTTGCGACCACCCCATGCTGCTGTTTGTGAACCACAGAAGCTGGATTACAGCTCATTTGTATTACAGGCATCCAAAGTGTAACTAACAGAAGGATTCCCGACTGTCACTGCTGCATGCAACCATCCAGAAGCCTAAATGGGCCACTTCGCTTCTATGTCAAACTGGACCTGCTGTTTGTTTCTTTGCACAGTCGCATTCTGCTTAGTCTGTCACCCTTGTTGACTTCAAAGATTGCTCAACATTGCCCCCACAGTACTGTGAAAAAGTCTCGAATCACACCTATTGCTTTACATGTTCCTAGGAAAATGGGAAATGGGTGCAACGATTGATTTAAAACCTGTGTAAACATAAATGGAGGTACAATTCTAATGAGCTTAAAAGTCAATATTTGGTATGAGCACCTTTATTCTTCAACACAGCCAGATCTCTCTTGTAATGTCTTTAAGTAGTCTTTGGGAACAGTTGTCCAGGCTTCTTGAAGAACATTACAAAGCTCGTCTTTTTTTCACCTTTTATTCTGTACTCTTATCAAGATGATTCCACACTGCTTCAGTAATCTTAAGGTCCAGGCTCTTTGGAGGCCAATTCATGACTTAGTGTTTCAGCATGTGTTTTTTTTTTAATCCAGGTAGGCTTTTACTGCATTGGCAATATGTTTGGGATCATTGTCATGCTGAAAAATGAAGCCGTTGCCAGTCAGATCCAAAAATCTGACAGTACATTTCTGTGCTTATAATTCCATCAGTTTTGACAGGTTCGCCAACACCACTGGATTAAATGCAGCCCCGAACGATAACAAAGCCTCCACTGCGCTTCTGCACTGTGCTGTACAAATTGACTGTGATTTGAACTGAAAATTCCAATTTTGGATTCATCACTCCGTGAGAACTGGTGCCACTGATTTTCACTTCAGTTCTTGTGTAATTTGGTGTACCTCAGCCTTTTCTCCCTGTTTTCCTTCCTTAAAAATGGCTTCTTGACAGCCATTCTTCCACTGAGACCATTTTTGATGAGGCTTCGGCAAACAGTAGATGGCTCAATCAAAGGGCCAGATGCATCTTTCAGGTCCTGTGTCAGATCTTTGCTGGATTTTTTTTATTTCTTAAGGACATGACTTTCAGGTACTGTTCATAGGTCAGTGATAAGTGAAAAAGCAGCCAAAGACCTTGAGAAAGCCTGCTCAAGACCACTTTAAAAATGACAAGAAAGCCTGGTTTCTTGAATGCAAAATACAAAGAAATTAGATGTGGCTCAAGACTTTTGCACAACACTATATATGGAGCTTTCCCCTCTCTATCTTTTTATACACTTTACCTTACCTCAGTGCAGCAGGCTCAGAGAGATCCCTACATGTGTGTTCCCGCTATGTGTATGCTGGATTCTGTTTTTTAATGCATCTCAAAAAAGCTGTTTTGAACCCTTCTTGCTAGCTAAACACCCACATCTTTTTAAACTGTGCTCCCCTACTTCATAAACCAACCCAGCCTGAGAAAATAACCCTCACTTACAAAGCACCTCTAAAGCTAGTAAAAACCCATTATGCAGGTGGTAAAATATTGTGGGCAATCAGTTGCTCTGATTTCCAGATCAAATTAAATGTTGTGTATTAAAGACTCGAGGAACACAGGATATTGATGGATCCCACTGAGAGTCTATTGCAATAGTAATGAAGATTACTTTTGGTTATTTTTAATCCAAATTAGACAGACAGACAGACAGAAAGACAGACTTTATTGATCCCAAGCTGGAAAATTGCAGAAGAGGGAAAATGTAATTTTGATTTATTAGTATGCAGATCGATATGAATGTAATAGTCTGTATGCATTTTAAGCTAAATATTTGTGTAAATATTTGAAGAAACATAATGTATTAACAACTGAGTGGCCAACACAGCTTCATAACTTCCAACACTTAACACCTTTGGGATGAACTGGAGCCTCTACTGTGAGCCAGGCCTCATCGGCCAACATGAGCAGCCAAACTCACTAATACTCTTGTGGCTAAATGGGAACAAATCCTTCCTTCAGGTTCCTAAGTGTTTCTAAGACGAGTTTATTCTGTTGTAGAAGCAGATTACTTCCCATATTTTTGGTTCAGTGTAGCCAGTTCTTACCTGATTGGTAAGTAGGATTTTTAAATTGTGTGGTTTATTTTTAAGCACAGCAAAAAGAATGATTTGTTCCTTTTTGTGTCTGTAGACCTGTCTCTGGTCAGATTTATAACTACTGAGCTCACCAGAGGTTACTTCCTAGAACACAATGAGGCCAAATACACAGAGCGCAGAGAGAGGGTCTACACATGCCTCCGCATTCCTAAGGAGCTGGAGAAGGTAAACACACAAAACACTTAACTTGGAAAAATGAAAAACAAGGAAACAAACAAATAAATGTTTTTTTTTTCTGATCTCTTTCTGTCTTCAGTTGATGACATTCGGCTTCTTCCTCTGTCTGGACGCCTTTCTTTATGTGTTCACTCTCTTGCCCCTCAGGGTGATTCTGGCCCTTTTGCGACTCTTCACAGTGCCATGCTGTGGCCTCAGGTAACGTATTAGAGTTGCATAACACATCATTTGTTATTGACAGAGAATATTTTATTAATAGCTTTAAGCACTTCATCAGTACAAGTGGTTATTAAGCCGCCTTCTTAAAAGGTTATATTTCACTTTGATTTAGATGACATTGAATTAGAAAGAGTTTGCTTATTTGCTTATGTTGTATGATGTGCAAAAGTTGCTATTACTGTGTCCACCCCCTGTGGGTTTGATGGTGTAATAAAAGTGGAGAAGGGCTGCAGTAAACCGTTACTTTCATGATTGGTTATGCTGCCCATTTCTTGACTTGGTTGGCCTATAAAATACCAGAAAATGGTTAAAAATAGCAGTTTTCTTAGAGCAAATCAAAGGCAACATCAAGCTCGGCATAAACATTTCTTTCCTAACTTTGTAAAGCAGACCCAGAAGCTTCATCCATCTTTTATACTGTTTATGATCATCACATCTATTTTTGAGCCACAGTGTTTATTGTGAGACTCGCATGTAGGCTACTGTGTCACTTTATAGTCTCCCCTGTGTGAAATTTGAAAAATAACTCTCCTTCGGCTGGCTTCACCCAGCTTCACCCATGCAACCTGTAGCTGCGTTTCGTTTTTTTATGTAGTAGCTTCCATCTCATTCCAAAGTCTGTGTAGCTTGTGATTTTGTGGTGATTGACAGTTTTCCCCACTGGCTGTCACAAAGGTAGCAAAAGACAGCCACAAGTTAACCTGCATTGACCCATGATGTGAGCCTCCCGTGCTTTCTTCACAGCCATTGAATCACAGCCGGACTTCAGAAAAGAATCTCTAAAACCTGCAGAGAATCAAGTTGTGGGAAATTAAAATATATAAAACCAGGGACATGGGATAAATATGCTCTGCAGACCCAAATAAAGAGGGACAGTCACCCTGGGCGGTGTCCACTTCTGAAACAGTGCAATGCTGTTATTAACCTCTGGAGGGCAGTAGAGCTTTCTCTTAGCTGGTTCAGACTGAACAGATAATCTGGATTATAGTACTCTGTTCTTTTTTGTCTTCTTGTAATTTTCTTGTGAATTTTTAATGCTTTTAATGTTTGTGTGTTGTTTAGTGGCTCCCGCTTGCTTCAGCCAGCCCAGGTGTGCGATGTACTCAAAGGTTTCATTATGGTGCTGTGTTACTCAATGATGAGCTATGTGGATTACGCCATGATGTACCATCTCATCAGAGGACAGTCTGTCATCAAACTTTACATCATCTACAACATGTTAGAGGTACACCATGTAATGCTTCCGCATCCTTCTCACCAATTGATTATCTGATGATACTGGACCTCTCATTCACTGTCTGTATCATTCCTCCCTTGTTGTGTTGTCAGGTGGCAGACCGTCTGTTCTCATCATTTGGCCAAGACATCTTGGACGCTCTGTACTGGACAGCCACTGAGCCCAAGGAGAAGAAGAGAGCGCACATAGGCGTGATTCCTCACTTCCTCATGGCTGTTCTCTATGTCTGTATCCTCACTTCAAAAAACAGTGTTGAACTTGGAAAAACACTCCCTTAAAGTTAAAACAGTTATCAGTCAGTTTGAAGTTGATATAATGTCAGTTTATCATTTGAGAAAATATTTTTATGAATCGTGTTTAAAACAAGAAGCATGACAAGATAGGTTTCAAATTTTAAAACTGATATAAAAAACAGAGCAGAGAACAAAGGCAAGACAATGCCAGAAGGAAAGAAAGCAGAATCAATGAGAAATTAGAAATCTAAGTCATATTTAATAAAAATTTCTATATTTGTTTTGTATTTTTTAATCCATACAGATTTCCATACAATGCAGGGTAGTATTCACTAGTCTGTCATCTGTGATAATAAATTGAATATATATATAATATTGGGCATTATTTTAACATGTTAACTTGAACTTTAAGGAAATTTTATTTACAGTTTTAGACTTAAAAAAGCCTGTGTTTGAAGATTTTCCATGGAAGAGTAAGCAGTGTCCATCTGTCCCCCAGTGGTCCCAAAACAGGACTACTCATAGACCAAACAGTTAATCCATACTTGCCAACATTCTTGTTTTTCGCAGGTTCCTCCTATAGTTTAAGACCTTCTCAAGGCAGCATCACAATTTGCTGTTTCTCCTGGGATAATCACAGAAATAGCATGGCCTTCGAACTTTAGTTTGAATAACTGAAATACATGAATTAGTAAGATTTGTGTTTTTCTAGTGCAGTGGTTCTCAAACTGTGGGACGCAGAGCAATTACAGGGGTTGGAAAACCAAGTGAAAAGCATGAAGTGAAACTAAGGTGAATAGATGTGACTTTTTTTTTTTTTAGGTAAAAACATTTGCTGATGCCATTGCACTGATAATAAGATAATAAGTAAAACTGAAAGTGGATCCTTAATTGTTAGTGACTGATATAACTGTGGGGTGCTTTTGTTTGTGAGAACTTTTGATGGCTTCTAAAGTGGGGCATGCCAAAAAATGTTTGAGACCCATTGGTCTAATCAGAAATAGAATCAGAATACTTAATTAGTACCAGGGGTGTTACCCAAGTTGCCAGATTCTCTATGAAAAACAGTCTATGCACACAATGCACACACACTAAATACAGTTTCTGCCTATCTGTCAGCACAGCTTGGCTACCTACAACCTGTGCAGCTGAGGTCTGTGCACATTCCAGTTGGATGCTGAATGAATCAGCTGCTGTTTCAGCTGTCCTTACTGCAAAGACACCATAAAGAGTGAGACTTTAAAAACACAAGATTAAATAACATCAGGTTATGTATTTGCAACAGGGAGTTTTTGGCTTTAATATTTTTGGAAGATATTCATCAATTTGAGTTTCATTAAGTAATAACACGTAATTTAAACATTGTGAAAATGCAAACAACACATCTCTCCAACTGTAGACAACAAGTTAAGCTGGACAGTTTGATGGAAAATGGTTGTAACATGTTGTTTATAGTTGGAAGGAGGCACCATGAGACAAGTGTGCAAGGAGCACTGACACTGGACAACACTGGAATAACCGAGATAATGGAAAAACTTACGCAGCACGAAAATTATTTTACAGACCACTGGTTATTTCAAGAATGTAGTTTTGATTAATAAAAGCCTACTTGATGACATTAGGTAAAGTATTTAACAGTTGTATAATCGAAACAACTGCACACATCAGTGGTCAGATATATAAATAAGGAACGAGAAAAAAAATACTCCTGGATTTTGAAACCTAAATGTTGGCAGGCATGAATTAATCAGTGATGAAATAATTGTTAGTAGCAATTTTAACAGCTGTACTTCAAACTAGTAGAGCATATTAAGTAGTTACATCTGCATTAATACAGTGCAGCATGCTTTTTTACTGTAGGCCTCCTTGTGTATTTTTCCTCAACATGTTTTCTCTAGTTCTTCATGCGATCCTCATCATGGTTCAGGCCACAACTCTCAATGTAGCTTTCAACTCCCACAACAAGTCTCTGCTCACTATAATGATGTCAAACAACGTGAGTATTACACACTGACATCACAACTCATTTGAGGATCTGTGCAGAAGCTTGAGTTTAGTTCTGAATTTTTTTTTGTCTTTTTGCAGTTTGTTGAGATCAAAGGGAGTGTGTTCAAGAAGTTTGAAAAGAACAACCTTTTCCAGATGTCAAATAGTGGTGAGTAGTAATATGTAACACAGCTGGCCGTGATCCACAAAAGTCATAGTTTTTTGATATTTTGTCCCTCGGCCTTTGAGCTTGATTATTTAATACAAGGTAAATATGTGGAATCGAGCTTAGCTGCAGTGAGCAAAAAGTAGGTTAATCCAGGATTGATTTGTTTTGTTTCCCATAGACATAAAAGAGAGGTTCACCAACTACATCCTCCTGCTCATCGTCTGTCTGAGAAACATGGAACAGTTTTCATGGAATGCTGGTAACTAAATACAGTGCTTTGCAAGGAGTATTGAAATATAATATAATATAATTGAAAACCATACAGCTGCATATAGACATACATTATCACAGCACTCTGCACAGGTCCATTCTCAGGTCTTTTCACTTTAGCTAAGTAGCTATGTTCCTTGAGTCACTGTTTTCTTATACTACTAATACTAATAATATTAATACTGGATTAAATAATTATACTGATTAGAGTTTGATGTGCTTGTTTTTAGACCACCTGTGGGTGCTGTTTCCTGATGTAGTCATGGTGATAGCATCAGAGGTTGCTGTGGATGTTGTCAAACATGCCTTCATCACCAAATTCAATGACATCAGTGCAGATGTAAGTCCTTTCTTTGTACTTTCATTGTTTATTCACCTTTTTAAGGTACAGGTAATGATGAAAGTTTGACCACTAAAGGAGCAACCCAGCAGGGATGTCAAAATGCCAGAAATTTAGTAGTCGGTACCAATACCAGTAGAAATACCCGATTCTTGATACAGAATTCGACATCATGGCTAAAACAGTAATGAAAAAATGATGATCTCATGTACTTAAACTTAAACTGCTTTATTAAAAACCTAAACCTTACAAAAATAGCTTTTATGTAGATAAAAGCAACAGCAGTAGAGAACAGAATACGGTACTATGATTCATGTTCTGTCGTGTGACACTTCTGCATTGATGCCACAATAATTCTTATGAATGGCATCATTTTTCATGGCATTTTTAACATTTACTTTACAAGTTCAAGGTTATTGAAAGGAGCAAAACATATCAGTGTTGTTACTAAGAGGTATAACATTAGTAATATTACAATAGCTTAAGCATTTATATAGTGTGAGCCACTGCAACTGAGATACCTGAGATGTTAATATGAAATGAACCCTTGAATTCCTTAAACATCTGGATTTACCTAAAGTGGAAGTATTTCCTCCCTTGGTCTGAAAAGTATGATAGCATTGTTTGCAAATCGCCTTTTGTGAAACAATTATCACTTCTTGGTCATCCTCCTCAAATGCAAAGTACTTCCAATACCCGATACCCGACTGCCTTACTTATTAATGAACAGGGTGGAGTAATGCCAGCACTACACTAGTCACCTTCTTTCACATGTAGTTTTTGCTGTGGTAAAGTTCATTGGGCTTTTACACCCGAGCCTGCAAGGCTAATCAGGCTTATCCCCAGTTTCTGTAGCATGAAGCTACTTAGAAGTTAGACTCCACCTGGCATCGCAGGTTACCTTCCCAGTATTTTACTGGTACCTGCTGGGTGGACAGAGGACCGTGCCTAGGGGGTCTTGACACAGTGGGGGTCTGACCGTGATTTGAACTTACAACCTCTCGATTATGAGCCCGGCACCTTACCCATCACACCACCACCCCTGCTTAGTTTTTGCTGTGCCATTTGTATATTTTACTATGTTTGTGGTGTCGTTCTCCTTCTCCAGTGTGTGTGGATATACTACAACACATAAAGTTGTATACTGCCACCGTCAAATCTGGAATAATTGTATCCTCGGTATATGCAACGACTGTTTGGTAGTAGTGATATTTTTTGAAAAACCAGGTACCATTGTGTTTTCAGAAGTTGTTATCACAAGGTACCGAAGGGTCAGTTCTGGTGGCATCAAGAAGGGTTGTCTAAGTTGGCTAATAGTCACTTTGAACTGTGCCTTTATTTTTAAAATTAATAATCAAACAGTTTGAATATGGCATCGTGTCCAGAAGAGGGGAAACCAGTGTAATGAGACACAATGGCTTATGACTAAACTCATCCATGAACAGATTTAGACATTACAACAAAACAAAAAAAAAAATAATCTGGTTACATACAATGGGCATCCAGTGCCCTCAGTGAGCTTTGATGTGAAAAACATGGAACAGCTATTTGCCATTTCCTCAACATGATTTGGGAAACCAACTCAAGGCTTCATAAAGGGACTTCAGAAACACATGAATGACATCATGGTGGCTACATCCATCTTTTATGCTGTCTATGGCTATGATTGAACTCAGTTTACCTTCAGTTGTTTCGCTGGTATCCTCTCACTTTATCTTTACTGAGTTTGTGCTCAGTTCATAATCTCTTTATTTCCAGATGTTTAGTTGCAAAATTTCTAATAAGTTGGTACATGCAGAAATGCCTTCAGTTGGTATGTGAGGTTTACCATATATGCATGTTTTAAGACAGTAAATCAAAATGGTTGAGTTTTGTCTACAGGTTTCAACACAGGCTGGATATTTGTGTATGAAAGGTTAGAGGAGAGTCATTGTTGAGGTATATACCACTTTCATGGGGCATTTTCTCATTCTTATTCTTAATGTTTCACTTTCTACTCTTAGATTTTGTGAATGTGCCCCCTAGTGTAGTAGTTTACACATTCGCCTTACAAGTGAAAGGTCCCTGGTTTGATTCCAGGTGGGGACACAAGCTCCTTACCACGGAGGGTTGTATCAGATTATGTCTTGGTTAAAACCAGTGCCAGTTTACCAATGCGGCTGTGGCGACCCCTTGAGGAGAAGAGAGGGGAGGAGCCAATTTATATGTAGGACATATAATGTCACCTGGTAGACTATAGCTTAATCCCCACTATTTTAGCTTATTTGTATATCTTTAGATTCATTAAAATCTGCTGCAGTGGAAAAAACTATCACTGGATGGTGATAAGTTCCCCCTTTTCAAAGTTAATATATGAGCATTTATATGGAAAGGACAATGGAGATAATTATGAAGACATGGAAAGTACAAGTACATACAGAATCTAAAAATGTGTGTGTCATGGGGAGTGCAAACATCACCCACAGATGGGCAGTTCAACCAGACGCAAGGTTTAATTTTGTCTGCCATCAAGTTACTCCAAACATTAATTAGTGATAAGACCAGCCACTGGCAGTGTTTCCCCTTTTAAAGCCCCCGTCACACCTTGACAATTTAACAAGCATATGCTGAAGTACGTGGTAGTACAGCAAGGTCGCTGGAGAATTTTGAGCATGCACAAAATCTCCAACGTTTGTCAGCGTATGGCTCATACGTCCCACATACGAGGATCATATGTTGCAGGTACTTGATGCATACGGAGACTCACGTTACTCATATGTCAAAATGTATGTATGTGTAAACATATTAATAACCTATGAGTAACATGTTTTTAACATATGTATAGCAAATATCAAACATACCTCCGACGCATATTGCCATTTGTAGACGTATTTGACGTGATCCAGTTGTAGTAACCATGTTTCTAACCCACAGCTGCCTAATAATTGCATATGTGGTGCGTTTAAGAGGAGTGGTATAAATGGGCTTCAGGTTGTGAATGCTGGCAGTATGCTAGACTATACAGTATGTTATGTATGCGTCCATTTAACATCGTTGTTCTGCGTTTGCCAGTGTTTTAGAGGAATTTAAATGCGTCTGCATAAGCTTGTTAAATCGTCATGGTGTGACAGGGTCTAACCTGTGAAAGTCAGTGCCACCTATAAATGAGAAGATTCTCTGACATTTAATAGTAAGACAGAAAAACGTATTTAACATCAGAGTAAATGTGTTTTGAGAGCGCTGGTGTCAGGAAACAGACAGCCAACGGTGCAACAAAAAACCATTTAACAGTCACAGTATAGAACTGGAGAGTAGAGCGAAGCTACACTAAGTTTCATCTGATGTTTTTTAGCTGATGTTGATCTATGGTCCTGTGGCAGGAGAGTAACCACTTTACACACACTGACACGAGAGGAAATCTTTCCACTGATTTCATAGGCAATTGTAAATAGTTGTTTGAAAGTGCCAAACCTCGCAAGCCTAACAGTGTAAACCATTTTAGAATAGTTCCTTCTTTGTAATAAGAGTGTGGCATAGCAGAATGGTGGTTTCTTATCTTTTCTGTCATCTGTGACAGTGCTGTACACCCTTTTTACCATATGTGTCTGGTGAACAAAATGCTTCTGGTATTTCTTTTTTTAACGTGTCAAAAAAAAAATTGTATTTCTTTGCGATCCCAAGATCTGCTGGTTATACATTTGACACTAAATATGTGCACAAAAACTGTCATAAGTTCATAGAAAATGGTTCTTAAGATGGTGGTTCTCAAACTGGGGCACAGAAAATCAGGTGAAAAATATGAAGCGAAACTTAAATGAAGAGATATGATTTTTTTATATGAAAAAGAAACAGGCAAACAGCTGCTGACACTATTGTACTTTTATTTAAGTAAAATACAACATGAATCCTTTTTATTGTTAGTGATTGATAAAATTGTTTTGTGCGGGACGTGCATTTTTGCATTGCATAGAGCACAAACTTTTTGGCTTCTGAAATGGGGCATGGAGAAAAAAAAATTGAGAACCACTGAATTAAGATTATCTTGAAGAGTAACAGACTTAAAGCACTTTCTGATAAAAATGTCCTACACTAAGTATAACCGCAATACCAAAAAGGTCAGGGTGCTGGGTAAAATATAAATTAAAAACACAATGCAGTGAATTCCAAGTCTTAACAAATATTTTATTCACAAACGAATATAGAAAACATATCATGTTTATGGACTGTTGCTAAAAGGAGAGGGGATGCTGCACAGTGGTAAACATGCCCTGTCCCAACTTTTTTGAGACATGTTGCTGCCATAAAATTCAAGATGAGCTAGTATTTTTCATGAACAAGGTAAAATGTCTCACTTTCAACATTTTATTTGTTTTGTATCTTCTTTTGTGAGTAAAGTATTTTTATGATATTTGCAAATCTTTGCATTGTGTTTTTACACAGCATCACAACTTTTTTGGAATTGGGGTTGTATTTTATGATTTAGACACTGGTGGGTTTCCCCCCCCCCCCCCCCCCCCCCCCCCCCCCCCCTCCCCTCCCCCTCCCCCCCCCCCCCCCCCCCTCCTTTCTTCTTTT
>VUQH01084140.1:0-21629 GCA_015106775.1 Etroplus canarensis
GCAGTGACTGGTTCTGCTGTGACTGGTTCTGCAGTGACTGGTTCTTGCAGCCTTACAGTGACTGACCGTTGCAGCCTTGCAGTGACTGGTTCTGCAGTGACTGGTTCTGTTGTGACTGGTTCTGCTGTGAGTGGTTCTGCAGTGACTGGTTCTTGCAGCCTTTCTGTGACTGACTGTTGCAGCCTTGCTGTGACTGGTTCTTGCAGCCTTGCAGTGACTGACTGTTGCAGCCTTGCAGTGACTGGTTCTGCTGTGACTGGTTCTTGCTGCCTCTGCTGTGACTGGTTCTTGCAGCCTTTCTGTGACTGACTGTTGCAGCCTTGCAGTGACTGGTTCTGCTGTGACTGGTTCTGCTGTGACTGACTCTTGCAGCCTGTCTGTGTGCAGATTGCTGCAACTCTCTCGGGTTGCTGCAGCTCCTGCAGGTTGCATTGAAGGAGTGCGTGCGCGCGCGCGTCAGGGGCGTGGAGGTGGAGGGGAGCGTTGCATCCTCTCACGTGACCAGCCCGTCCGTCCTCTCCTCAGTCCGGATCTCTTTGTTGTGGTTGCAGCGCGCAGACAGCCGGAGCCGGAGCGCCCCGGCGATCACTCCGACCGGGATCCAGGACGCGCAGCGCGGCAGAGGACGGCCAGCCGGGATCCGAGCGACATAAAGGAAGGACGGACGGCGAGGATGCTCCCGCTGCCTCCCGTGCTCCCCCCCTGGACCTCCTGAACGCGGAATCCGCGGCGCGTCCCCCCGCCGTCCAGCCCTGCGGAGCTCTCCTTCAGCGGCGCCTCCGCCCCGATCGCGCGTCTTTCCACCCGAACCGAGAGCGGCGCGCTGCGTCCCGCCGGCGTCTGCAGGTCGGATCCTTCCCCCATCGCGATGCTGTCGGGGCCTGGGAGGCATCGCGGGCGTCCCGGCGGGGTCGCCCGGTGCCTGGTGACCGCCTGCCTGCTGGCTCTGCTGCTGCTGGAGACCCGGGCGTCCTACCCTCAGAGCGGCGAGTGCAAAGGCAAAGGGAAGGACTGCACAGGTAAGATCCGCGGCTCCCCCAGGGACGCCTCCGCTCCTGCGGTGACCTTTGCGTCTGACAGGAGCCTCACAGAGGACTTCATGTGCGATCAAGTGTTTGTCTGAGAGATGGAGGCTCAGGTTCCTGTGTGGTGGCTGTGGCTGGACAGGCTGGATTTCATGCTGTAGTAATGAGAGACGTGTTCCCGTATCTGTAAATTCATGTTGTCATCTCTGGATCCGTGATGTGGTCCTGTGGAGACTTCTGCTGACTGCATGATGCTCTGTAGTGATTTTTACCATCAGCTTTTATTTCAAATTTGCTTCCTTTTAGTTTTTTTAATAATAATTTGTCAGGACATGGCTTCTAAAGGTAAGACTATTTAATTCAGTTACAGTAGGAAAAGACACATATAGATAAAACTATAACCAGTGACATAGTGACAAGAAATGTAAAAATAGACACAATCTGTATATTATAACAGTGATGTATAAACATGGGAAAATGAGGTAGTGGGGTGAATAAAGTGACAGAAAAACAGCAGTGCAGAAGAGTCATTTTAAACTGTATGAAAATAACTATTACATTACAAACAGGACTCCCAGTGTTAATAAGCCTGAGCACCAAGGCTTAATTATGCTTGTTAATGTGGCAAATTTAATCGCACTGTGAAAAATTCAAAGTAAACACATTTACTTTATAGTTTTAGTTTATTTTTAATTTATGTAAATTATGAATTTCAACAAAGTAACAGTCCCCTGAGATTTAGAACCAATTGTTGCAGGGAGACCTGGCCAAGACAGCAGCAATGTAAGAGTTACACAATGAAGATTTTAAAAACACACAAAACATCAAAACATTAAGAAACAAACAAACAAAAAACAAAATGAAATAAACTTAACTATAAGAATGAGTAGTTCTTATCACAAAATGCAATGCAACTCCAACTCTAAAAAAAGCTGGAATGCTGCAAAATCACAGTGCAATCATGTGCAAACTTCACAAACCAACATTTTATTCACAGAAAACATAGAAAATTCATTAAATGTTGAAAGTCAGACATGTTAATATTTCATGACAAATGCTAGCTCATCTTGGATTCAATGGCTGCAGTGTGACTGAAAAAAGTTAGGACAAGGACAAAAAAAAAAACAGGAAGTGGTACTAAACAGAAACAGCTGGACGAACATGAACAATGAAGTTAACTGACAACAGACCAGAAATGTGATAGGGTGTAAAAAGAGCACCTTGCAGAGGCAGAGTCTCTCAGAAGTAAAGATGGACAGAAACTGGGCCTACAAATTGTGGAGCAATTTCAGAATAATGTTCATCAATGTGAAATTGCAATGATTTTGAATATTCCATCATCTACAGTACATAAAATCATCAAAAGATTTTGATAATCCGGAGACATCTCTGTGCACAAGAGACACAGACAGAAACCAATACTGGATGTCGGTGATCTTCAGGCCCTCAGGCAGCCCTGCATTACAAACAGACAGTGGGCTCAGAAACACGTCCACAAATCATTGTCTCTGAACACAGTAGCAGTGCCACAGGCAAAGTGGAAAAATGTTCTTTGATCAAACAAATGGAAATTTGAACCTCTTTTTGGAAACCACGGACACCGTGTCCTCTGCACCAAAGAGAAGAGGGACCATCCTGCTTGTTATCAGCACTCAGTTCAAAAGCCTGCATCTCTGATGGCACGGGGGTGCATTAGTGTCTATGGTACTGGCAGCTAGAACACCTGAAGAAGGCTTCATCAGTGCTGAAAGTTATATACAGGTTTTAGAGCAACACATGCTCCCCTCCAGATGGCGTCTTTTTCAGGGAAGGCCTTGCATATTTCAGCAAGACAATGCTAAACCACATACTGCAGCTATTACAGCATGGCTTCAGAGCAGAAGAGTTCAGGTTGGACTGGCCTGCCAGCAGTCCAGATCTTTCACCAAATGAAAACATTGGTGCAAAATACAACAAAGGAGACCCAGGACTGTTGAGCAACTGGAATTCTATATCACACAAGAATGGGCCAACATTCCTCTCCCAAAGGTCCAGCTGCTGGTCTCCTCAGTTCCAACATGTTGATGGACTGTTGTTAAAAGGAGAGAGGACGCTACACAGTGGGAAACATGGCCCAACTTTTTTGAGGTGCATAAATAAGCATAAATAAGTAGGCAATTTACCCAAAAGACCTTTATAAATAAAACATAGCAGTGACTGATCCTGTGCGTTGCTAAAAACGGCCAGTTTTCTTTCTGGTACAAGAAGCAGTATGAGCTTTCAAATGAGTTATGAAATGCAGAGCACAGTGATACATGTAAAAGCCGCGGTAAGCAGTACAAAGGAGCATTCATGTGGAGGACGTCCCCATAGTGAAGGGGTTAAAAATGTCGCTGACTAATTTCTTTTTGGCTGCAAAGGAGAAACACGGCTTATTTCTAAAATAACATTTAAATTTCATTTTAAGTTGCTTTAAAAGCCCCTCAAAATGTGCTTCAAAAGACAGACAGTGATCAGTTAAAAACCCCCAGCTATCTGAAGTGATTTACTTGTTCAACTGGATTCCCCAGGAATCTGCAGCCAGGATCTGATAACTGTTTAGACCAGGTAGATGTCATAAATTTAGTTTTATCAACTTTAGTTGACAGAGCTGGGACTAATATTACAGCCAGTGGGATTTCTGCAGATGGAAAACAAAATGGGGCCAAGGGCTGAGCCCTGTGGCACACTTGTGGCACACCTTTACTGATCTTAAGAAAACCAGACGTGCACCCCTCAGATTTAAAGCACTGCCATCTGTCAGAAAGATAGTTTCTCAACCACAAAACAACTTCACCAGATAGGCCGATGTTAGACGTGTGTAGAGCCATGATGTCATGAGCTACAGCAGCGGGTCACGCGTCGCTTCAGAAGCCAAAAACAGTACGCTTTTATCAATCACTAACAAGAAAAAGGAATCTAGACAGAATTTTCTTGTAATAAAGGTGCATATTTTCAGCACAGTAGCATCAGCAAACATGTGCTTGTTTCTTTTTCATTTAAAAATCATACTCATTCGTCTTACGTAGTTTCATTCATATTTTTCACCTGGTTGACCTACAGCAGCTCTGCCCCCATGGTTTGAGAACCTCTGGTCTACAGTGTCAAAGGCTTTAGAGAAGTCAGGGAACAAGGTGGCGCCAATAAACTTCTTTACCTGGGCCATAAACAAGTAATGAACTATTTTAATAGCAGTAGCTGAAGTGCTGCGTTCCTTCCTAAAAGCAGACTGAAATTCAGATCAAATGTTATTTGAATATAAAAAATCCTTCAGTTGTTTACTAACCAAGGATTCAGGGAGCTTGGCTACAGGTGGATAAAATAAATACAGGCCTGTAATCATTTAACAATGAAGATCATCGAAGTGTCTCGGGGTCTTGTTCACGAGCGGGGGAATAGGGGCACGGGAGATAAACGGATTGTTACATCGTCTGCACTGATGCGGATGCTGTACCGATCTGTTGTGGTGAAGTGAGAGCTGAGCTTTCAGTTTACTGGTTGATCTGAGTTCCTACCCTCATGTGTGGTCGCTCTGGGTAGTGACCAAAAGTGATGGAAAGAGGCTTTCCTCCAGTGTCTGGGCTCAGCGTTTGGGGGGAGGAGCTTGTTTATTCAGGGGGGGCTCAGAGTAGCACCTCCACATTGAAACGAGCCGGTTGAGGTGGTTCGACCATCTGGTCGTGCCTCCTGGACGCCTCCAAGGTGAGGCGGCACCAGGGCGGACCCAGGACACGCTGGAGAGATTACACATTTCGGCTGGTGTGAGAATGCCTTGGTGTCCCCCCAGAAGAGCTGGAGGGGCTGGCTCTCCACTTAGACTGCTGCCCCCTCGACCCGGAACTTGATAAGCAGCAGAAAATCGACGGAAGGATCCCCTCCCTTTAAATGAGGGAGGACAAAGGCAGTTTTTCATAGAGCGCAGGATCATTCTTTATTTTGTTTGTTTGTTCCTAAAGTAGTGAAGTCAGTTTATTTACATGGAACAATATCACTGTTAAAGTTTCAAGGGCCTTCACAGGCATGAAAACTTATTAAAAACAGGACAACACAAGTGAGAATGTCGCTAATGTATTAAAATGGAGCAGTAAGCAAGCAAAATACTCAAAAAATCCAAAACATGAATGAAATCCTGAAGCGTCGGCTCAGCAGGGAACAGTTGTTACACCTGTACAGAGGTGCTATAAAAAACTGATTCATCACTCTTCAGCAAAAACATGAGAAATATTTTGAGGTAAAAATGACATCCTCCATGTTTTTCTGGGAGGAAATGAATGCCTAACTCATTTCAGGTTAACCCATGAGAACCCAAAGTGACACACATGTGACAAACACTTTAAAAGTTCTGCAGTCTTCTTCATAAAGCGTCATGCTTGAACTTAACGAATGAAGTCCCTAAGCAATAAAATGAGTCCAGGTTCTTATGGGTTATGGACCACGTCCAGGCCAGTTTGAGCTCAGCTGGGTCATAAAGAAACACCCCTCCTTTGTTTACCTTTTCTTTTCACTTAAAGAAGCACATTCTGAAGACGTTCACTGGATCCAGATTTTAAAAATTTAAGACCATAAACCCAAATGAAATGTGTCCCTCAACCTTGTTTAACAGGAAGTGCAGGTAGGCAAAGGAACGCCTTTTCACCATTGTTTCCTGTTAAATCATTTTTTCTCATTTAATGAGCAGATGATGGACAGTCTTTTTACCGGTACGTCCAAAAAATCAGTATACACTGTATGGACAGATGTATTGGGACACCTACACATTGTACCTGCAGGGGTTATTATGACATCCCATTCTAAATCTATAGGCATTAAAATAAAGTTGGTCAGAGACACACTGCAGAGTTGACACTGATGTCCCCATTCTAGTTCATCCAAAAATGCATGGGGTTGAGGTCAGGGCTCTGTGTGGGCCAGTCTAGTTCTTCCACACCAAACTCATCCAGCCATGCCTTTATGGAGCTTGCTTTGTGTACTGGTGCGCAGTCATGCTGGAACAAAAAAAGGCCTTCCTCAAACTGTTCCTGCAAAGTTAGAAGCACAGAACTGTCCGAACGGTCTTGGTAAGCTGAAACATTAAGATGTGCCTTCACCGGAACTAAGAAAAACAACCCCAGAAAAACAACCCTATACTAATATCCCTCCTCCACCAAACTTCACAGTTGGCACAGTGCGGTCAGATAGGTAATGTTCTCCTGACATTGACCAAAGCCACACTAATCCATCAAACTGCCAGATAGAGAAACATGATTCATTACTCCACAGACTGCCGCAGAGTTCGGCAGTGGCTTGCTTTACATCCCTCTTATCCGGTACTTGGCGTGGTGCTTGTGTGCTGATGTTAATGCCAGAGGAGGTTTGGAATTCTGCAGTTATTGAGTCAGCAGAGTGTTGGCCACTTTTATGCACTATGCACCTCAGCACTCGGTGACAGCAACATTATGTGGTCCGCCACTTTGTGGCTGAGGTTCCTAAATGCCTCTACTTTATAATGATTCCACCTATGGTGAATTGTGGAATATTCAGGAGGGAAAATTCACCAACTGACTTTTGCATTTTTGATTGTAAGCATCTGTTTTAAAGCTTTACAGCAGTGATAATTATGTGATACTGGAGTAAGCAGGTGATATTCTTGGTTTTCTTGACCTGAAAATGGTCAAACTTATGGTGAAAGTGAGAACAAAAATATTGATATGTATCTTTTACGCACACCGCGGTGTGTGCTTTTAGATTATTAAAAATAAGCTTCAGCTCATGGCCCCGCATCCTAATAAAAACATGATCATGACCTCTGCGGTGAGTGAGCACTGAGCTTCTGTAAGCCTATCACTTACTCTTAATGTAATGCACTCTGACAGGGATTTTAGTCAATGCTATTTGCAGTCATGTTTGCATCCCGCTGCATCACTCTCTAATATTTATACATTCATTGCACCGTTATACTGCTCTTCTTCTTTTATGAAATATTTAAAGGAAAAGAGCAGCAGTCATGTAAATGAGTGTTAGCTGTCACTCTGGAATAACCCGCCTCAGTCATGTTTTATTGATGAGCCCGTGAATTGGTTTTGCTGGGGCCGCTCGCAGTGTTTGCATGAAGAAATGGAGCGTTTTCCTCACAGACGAGCGCCGCGATGCTCATCAGAACATAATGCCACATTCTGCAGAGGCAAATGAAAACGTTCCGAGTCACTAAACAAACCAAATACCTTGATTTTTAGCACAGAAAGTCTAATTCACACAGTCGCTGCTCCGTGCATAACAATAAGCGTACGGCACGGGGCTGAGGTTTGATACCAGATAATAATTGACTGCACTTCTTTCAGAACTGCTGTTGGTGTGAAAAACAGAAGAAAAGAAAGGCTCTCACTGTCGCGGGAGAACAAAATGGCTTTTGGCACTTTGTTGGAAGCAGCCTGCCGCTGCGTTCAGGGTTTTGAAGGGAAAATGCAGCCCTGGAGAAACATCAAGCATTCATAGCAAACCAATATTCTCTGGTCCTGAACTGTAAAATAGAATGTGTGGAAAAGCAGTTCTGACATCCGTCTGCTGTGGGTGATGTGAAGCTTGCAGTTTGGTTTCCGTCATTTTCAGTCACTTTAGGTTAGAAGGGATTTGGACAAAGAAAGTGTTGGACAATGTGGACGAGCAGACAAAGGGATCAGGCCGACTGCGTGAGTTTGCAGCTCGTAGCATATGCAGTATGCTGCACTAACTTTGGTTATATATTTCTGTGTTTGTGAACTGATTGTTTCCCCGGGAATGGGAATTTGTTGTCAGCTGGGTGGTCTGACTTGGCTGGTCGGCTGCAGCCTTCCTGTGTACGGTTTGGTTTCTCTGCTCTGGCTTCCTGCACTACTGCAGGTCTCCTGTCTCTCTGTGAGGGACTGCTGACCTGTCCGTGGTGCACCCTGCCTCTTCCCCTGACAGCTGGGATAAGCTCCAGTCTCAAACAGACTGAATGATGGATGGATTCTGATGGTAACAAGCAAGGCCACACCCAAGCTTTCTTAAATTATTAAGACATACAACTATTTACCGTTTGTCTTTAAATATGAATGATCAGATGTTCCTCATCCCTTGGATGGACTCCTGCTCCACGGTCTTGGACCACTTCTAGTGACAGTGGTCCTTGCATACGCAGCTCTTTACCTGTTACAGGCTCTGGTTACAGTACACCTCCAGGTTGCAACAGGAGGGCTACTGTTACCAGCTGCAGGCTGAGATGGTGGCGCTGGACTGCATCTGACACCAACATGCCCTCAGGGCAACATAAGACAGGAAGGACTGGTTTGCAGCCACTGAACTTTTGAAATAAAAGTGTGGATATTGTCTGAAACTAAATCAGTCACATCTGTTTCTCTGACCAGTGAAAAAAGTGTAGGTAAAAATCCACTTTGGCTGCTATCAACATGCCAAGCACGGTGAACCTGAGTACAGTATATGTGTAGGACGTGCGAGGTTGTGTCAGCAATGTAACACAGTCCTGGAGCATTATGGGGCTCAAACTGATGGTTGAATTCAGAGACAGGTGGGATCTGACCCGTCTCTGCTGGTTAAAGGGCGTCAGAAATAGGATCCCACAGGCCGCAGAGTTTCTGCCTGGGTAGAACTTAGTAGAACTATAAAGGATAAAGTATAATTGATCAGGAAAATGTTAATAATGCAGATTATGTTTAGTTTACTTGCTGTTTACTGTACTTTCACTAATTACTGCATGCTAAATGATTCCTTGCTGGCTGTGAGCAGGGTTAATGGCTGGTAGAGCCTACCTCACTTTCTCTTAATGCTGGATGTTGGAAATCAACTCTCCCAGAGTCTCGCTCTCATTTCTTCAAATGACAGCAGCATGTCTGCACAGAAGCCGTTCTGTCAGTACCCAACATTACTTTTCATGGTGTCAGCTGACATTATAGTATAGTATTGTGCAAAGGTCTCGAGCCACCCCTCGTTTCTTGATATTTTTTTGCTTTCAAGGAGCCAGACTTGTAATTTTTTTAAAGTGGTCTTGAGTGATTGTTCTTTCTGAAGGTCCTTTAAAGTGTTTCTTTGGACAGTGGCTGCTTTTTCACTCAGTTTCAGTCCAGTCCTTGTACCCTGACCATTTTCAGAGGAATGTTTGTGTGTGTGTGTGTGTGTGTGTGTGTGTGTGTGTGTGTGTGTTAATCCACAAAACACTGACATATGAATGATTCGGGCCTAAAAATGGCCTCTAACAAAAGTGATGAACCAGTGTCGTGTCTATGCGTAATAGAAAACTTAGCAAAGGAACAAGTTGTCAAATTACACAAGAACCAAAATGAAAATCAGTGACAACAGGTCTTATAGAGTGATCAATCAAATTTAAAATTTTGGAATCTTATCATCATCAGTATGTACAGAATAGGTCAGGAGAGAAGTTCAACAGTGAGCACATCTGCAGCTATCTGCAGAGCATGTTGGAAGCCCTGTCATGGTTTGGGCTGCATCCAGCCGGTGGTGTTGGGGATCTTGACACAAAAAATCACCATCAGATTTTGATCCACCATGCAATACTATCTGGAAAGCATTTAAATGGCAATAACTTTACTTTTCAGCATGACAATGATCCCAAACATGCTGCAAATGCAGTACAAGACCACCTGGATAGAACAACACACGGTGGAACAGCAGCAGTCATGGACTGGCCTCCCCAGAGCCTGGATAGTATTGAAGCAGTGTGGGATCACGCTGACATAGAACAGAACAAAAGGCAGCCGGAAGCTGAAGAAAGGCTTTGAAATGTCCTTTAAGAAGCCTGGAGAACTATTCCTGGAGACGACTTAAAGAAATTCCAAGACAGCCTGGCTAAGAGAATTCAGGCTTTGTTGAAGAATAAAGGTGGTCATATCAACTATTCACTTTTAAGCTTGTTACAGTTGTTCAAACGCTGGTTTTGCCTTATGCATTGTACTTCCAGGTTTGCACGTTTCAGTGAATTTGTGCCCCTATTTCCTGTATTCCTATTAAAATGTAAAGAAATGAGGGATTGCTCAAGACTTTGCACAGCACTGACATTGATCTCCACGCAGATCGTTTGATTGTGTGTGGAAACGTGCTTAAACACGAGTGGGCAGTAGGCTTCAGGCTACAAACCGAAACCGTAAAGCTTCCTGTATCAAAGTCTTGATTCTTTTCTATAAATTCTGCTTTTTGATTTGCAGATTTTACATGACTGATGTGGTCGGAGGACTCATGGGATGTCAGCTGGTGTGATCCCATAGCAAAGTGCTCTCTGTTTTACCTTTTGCTGATAAAAATCTTTAAAAGAACCAAACCAATACAGGAAACCTCGGCTCAGAATCAGCTTTCGTTGGTGAATACCTCAACTCAGTGGTGGCGTAATCGAAATAAAAGTTTCAGAGAGTGATTTTTTTATATTGTTGGTGTTTTAAAAAAGTTGAAGTGAAGAATGCACCTCGGTGAGTTCATTGGGCAACTTGAGAACGTTTCATTACACAACTCAAAATACCACGAATATGTGGAAGGTCTGCAATTCAACAGATTAAAAATGCACCAAACCATAAATAATTATGAAGACCACATGAAAAAGAAGTGCCAGAAGTTTACTATTCAAAAGTCTTCAATAGATTTATGAACCTTCACTTCCTCAAAGAAGGAGCCGCTGGGCGAGGATCATCTGGAACAACATTCAAGGCTCTGCTGAAGGAGGGAAGAAACGACCAGGAGGTTTTCTTTGAATTTCAGCAGCAACTCTGGTGGAGAAAGTTTGCATCTGTAGCTGATGTGTAAAACTCTGAAGTTCCTTCAAATTAAAGATATACTTTATGATGATGCAACTTTAGACGTCTGAAAAGCTGCGGAGACACCGAGCTGTTGCACCGTTCACGGTTTTGTGCCAAAATGATTTAGAGCTGTCATCCAAACACCTCAGAAAGTTCTCTTCAGTTAGAAACTGTCTGTCATGTCGTCAGCAGCACAGTGAGCCTGACTTTGCTCCATATGGTTGAACTGTAATTTTGTGGTGTGCCGACCATTTCATTTCAGACGCTTGTTTTCCTGGAGGCACATATGTTCAGCAGACCCCCTCTGTGTGTATGAGGACGTGGTTTAGAGCTGGTTTTTGACTAATTACAGTTTAAAAGGACCTATTCTGCTTTCTTTATTTCCTGTCCTATATCTCCTTTTCTGGTTGGTCACATTAAACATGTTCAAACTTTCAGCTAATGATGTCAGTGCGAGTAGAAGTAATCCTTGTGAGCCAAAAACCTCACACCCATGGTTTGAGTGCTCTAAACACTCAGTTTCAGACAGTTTTTTTCTACTCTCCAATCTATATGATGTCACGGAGAGGGGATAGCCCTAATATGGTCAAAACTTCTTTTTAGGAGGGAGAGCCAATCAGAAGAAAATGTGGTTAAAGGGAAAGGGAATGGGGGTAAAAAGGCTTGTTACAGGACCAAGTCCTGCATACTGTAGTACAAGAGCAAAAATGTGGCACTGAAAGTTAGCAAAATCAGAGGCTTGTTGGGAAGAGAAGCGCAGTTGATCTGCGTATACTGTAGTTAAGGCAGCGAGCCTTACAGCAATGTTTGACCTCACTTAACAGAAATCTACACTTTTATCTGTTATTTCTGGGTGTTTGGTCCATTTTTATGCTTGGTAAATTAAAGCCCATGTTGAAAAAAAGGTTAGATAGGTTTTTATCAAAGTCAGGGTGATTTTTCTTTTTTATCTGCAGGAAAAAAATAGGTTGACTTCAAGCTCATATCAGCCAGTATGATCTTACCCTGTAGTTCAGACGCTGAGTGACCTCAATGATCTTGATTTTGCTTTTTAGCTTATCTGAACAAAATGAGCTCATGTCACGACGAGCCGTCGGTTCATCCTTCCACAGGTCACAACAATCACTCCTCCTACAGTATTGGAGAGATTTTACTGAAATTTGCACACAATGCGTCTTCACCCAAATTGTGCTCAAGACAAAGGTAGCATTTCATCATTTTCTGTAAATGTCTCCATTTTCACAAGAATCACTACTCCTAATGTTCATAAAACGAGTGTTTACGTGGGCCCCTCTGCCATCTATACATAAATGATATCATCATAATAACGTCTTTAACTAGGTTAGGACCTGTGAAGAACCAGGACTGTCATCACGCATGTGACCGTTTGTGAGCCTTCTTGACTTCCCAGTGGATTTTAATTCTCATTACTTTTTGCGGCACAGCTAACCAATGATCGCCTTCTTCCTGTACGTCACACGGTGCAGTAACCTGTGAATTGTGGCGGATCGTGAGCCGGATGAGCTGCTGTGTCAGTGACGTTCTGGTTTATTTCACTGCGTTCAAAGCAATGACTGGTGGATGGAAATATAAATCTTGGCCCTGATATCGATTGGTTACATTGGGCGGCTGTGGCTCAGGAGGTAGAGCGGGTTGGCCCCCGATCCTCCAGTCTGGGACAGGATGCTGAACCCCACATCGCTCCTGATGGACACATCTGCTGGATCTGTTGGCAGCTCATATAGTCAGACCTGATGGAAACATCAGTCACACAAGATTTGAACAAAAACCAAAGTACTGCTCACTTTTCTTTGTGGCTATTTTGTCTTGTCATTCAAAGTTCTTAGATACAAGCCTGACGTGACATGGGAGAGTTGCATCAGGAAGGGCATCCTATGTAAAAAATGTGCCAAATTACCATTGCGGATTCATCCACCGTGACAACCTCTTGGGGAAATAGAAGGAAGGAGCTGAAGCTTGTTCTTTTGGTCACATTTTAAGTTTAATCTTGTATTTAAACATGTGAATTCCCTGTGATCATGGCTGAATTTCCAGAAAGGACTTGTACAAACATACTGTTTGAATCCTGACAGAAGAGTTGCTCGTACAGCGTACTTACAAGTGTGAAACCCGCAGCACTCTAAAGAGCCCGTTTTGTGGTCAGAACAAGCTCATTTGTGTGGATTTTTGCAGCTTCTCTGCTCCACTTTTTACTCACACAGCTGCGTTATGAACAATAAATCTCGTACTGTAAAATGGCAGGACTTGGACGGACTCCCAGACGGGCAGGTGGAGCAAAGACGTGAAAGAAACCAAACTCTACAGCAGTGTTATTTTTGCTGCAATGCCACCTGAAAACCGGGGAAATGACAGCAGAGACAGGCTGTAATTAATAGCAGTCAGCTGTTTCCTGACAGGACCAGAAGCACGTCGTCATGATCTGCTTTTATTTTGTCGAGCTGTTTCACTCGGGCTGAGTCAGGTTATGTTCCCCGACAGCCGGGATGGCGCTCACTCACTCTGGCCAAGATAAATGAAATCATACTGTATAATTTGGCCCTCTGCGAGGCTTTTAAACACGGGCCTCCTGGGAGAGCCTTTCAAAGTCTTCCTCCTCGCCTGACGGAGCACGCTCAGTGACGCATACGTGTCTGCCAGGAAGCTCAAACGCGACAAATTTACTTGGGGAAAGTGTAACAGGCGCGATTAAAATTTCAGAGCTGCGGATGAATATTGATGTTCTGTCGATGCTGTTTACTCTTTACACTCGGAGGCCGTTTAGCTGGAGCAGCTGATGGTGAGAACAACATCAGCGCGCTTCCTGCCAAGCTGGAGGTAGATGGCGTTTCCTCGGCACGTGCAGCTGCGGTTCAGGTGTGGCGCCGGTAAAGTCATCAGCTATGATGCAGATTAATCATTGGTGACCTGTTTTACAAGAAGATCATGAGGCTGCATGAGTTCATTTGAAATCAAAAACGGTGACAGGACTTTCCTGCAGATAGATCGTACCAAGCACCCGTCCATCAATTTTCTGCTGCTTACAGTCAGTATCGAACATGTGACCTGTGACCTCTGATCTGTACAATTCAATGAAAAAAGAAGCAGATCTGTGACCATGCAGAGGGCTACCCTGACTGGAATGGCCAGACAGTAACCCAGGAGAGGTGCAACCTGCAGGCCAAATACCCACTTTGTGGTTGGACATGCCTAGAACACCTCACCGTGAAGGAGGAGGTATCCTGCTCATACCCCTACACTGAGTCTTTTCAGTGCAGAAGAGCAGCGGCTCTGCTCTGAGCTCCTCACCCAGCTCCTCACCCTGCTCTGAGCTCCTCACAGCTCCTCACCCTGCTCTGCTCTGAGCTCCTCACCCAGCTCCTCACCCAGCTCCTCACCCTGCTCTGAGCTCCTCACTCAGCTCCTCACCCTGCTCTGAGCTCCTCACCCTGCTCTGAGCTCCTCACCCTGCTCTGCTCTGAGCTCCTCACCCAGCTCCTCACCCTGCTCTGCTCTGAGCTCCTCACCCAGCTCCTCACCCAGCTCTGCTCTGAGCTCCTCACCCAGCTCCTCACCCTGCTCTGCTCTGAGCTCCTCACCCAGCTCCTCACCCAGCTCCTCACCCTATCTCTCAGGCCTGAACCTAACTAACCTCTTCTTTCTGCAGTCTCATTTTTTCAGTCACCACTTAGAGGTCGTGACCATATCAACCCCAGCAACCATAGTGACCAATCATATAAATATGTACCTTCAGCTGCTCCCTTGTATTCTCCTCAAGGGGTCGCCGCAGTGGATTAATCTGCATTGGTAATTTGTCAGAGGTTTTATTTCGGATGCCCTGCTTGACACAACCCTCCATGGTGAGAGGGGCTTGTGTCCCTGCCTGGAATAGAACCAGGGACCTTTTGCTTGTCAGGTGACTGCGTAAACCACTACACAACCACTCATGTAAATATATTTTTATATATTTTAATCTAAATAAAGAAGCCAGCCACACTTGATTTATAAGCAAATAGTCCCTTCGCTTTTATTTTGAAATTTCAGTCCCAGCTGATGAGCTAGCTTCAGTACTTACCGTCTTGTGTTAATAAAATGAGAAAATGCTAAAATAAGTTGCAGTATATGTTTGGGCCCGTCTAAGCCACCTCGTTAGCTTTTTTTGTGCCTCTGTTGGACACGAGAAGGGAGACTTTTGCACAATGGAAGGTCTCAAAAGCAATGACTTCACTCCTCATCTGTGTCCACGTCTCCACTCTCGCTCAGTACAAGAAAACCTGAAGAGGCGCCATCTTGTGGTGCATTCTAGCAGTTGTGCATTACTGGCTAATTAGTGGAATTATGGCAAAGCATACAATGACACAAAAAATGGTTTTATTATTGTTATAATTCCTCAGAGGGTGTCTCCTAAGAGACACGCCGAATCGATCGGCTTCAATATGTGTCGACATTACTTCGGGTGTACAGTTCTCTCGTTATTTAACAAAAAATGCCAGCGATGGACCTTTATTCAGCGGTTGATGTAATATTTAACAAAAATATTTCTATGTACCAGGCCAGTGGACGGGCTGCTGTAAAAGTCAGCTGAATAACTGAATATGCTACCGGCTGAATCGTTCTCCCTGCTTCCGGAATCTCTCCTGGTACTCCGGCTTCCTCCCACAGTCCAAAGACATGCGTCTTACTTTAACTGGTGGTTCTAAATTGGTTGTAGGTGTGAATATGAGCGTAAATGATTGTCTGTGATAGCCCGGCAACAGACCGGTGACCTGTCTGGGTGTACCCCGCCCTATAACAGCTGGGGTAGGCACCACCACCCCTGTGACCCTGAATTGGATAAGTGGAAGAAAATGGATTTCAGCTTCAGGGGGCGCCACAGCAGATCATTCGTTTCCAGCTCACCCTGTCTCTGCATCCTCTTCTGCCTCTCCAGCCCTCTTTGTGTCTACCTTCACAACATCCATTAACCTTCTCTGTGCTCTTCCTCTTCTCCTCCTGCCTGGCAGCTCCATCTTCAACATCCTGTGTCCAGTATGTCCGCTGTCCCTCCTCTGAACATGTCCAAACCATCTCAGCCTGAGCTGTCCCTCTGATGGAGTCATTTCTAATCCTGTCCATGGATGGATGGAAAACTATTTCAGAAAAATAATTAATAGGTAAAAGTTTAAAATAAATGTAGTAGAGGGCACCCTGTGTCCCCCTGTAGACTCAGCCCTGCATGCTGCAGGTGTGACTGCTAGAACTCCTTTGGATCGGGGGAAACACGTCACGGCTGTGGATCAGGACAGGTGAGGCCTGTCCTGTGAAGCAGGTTCACTCCTTATCTGGCAGTCAGACTAAGCAGGTGCACAAAGGTGGTTATCGACTTGATGAGGCAACCCAGCACGTGCATGAGCGAGGCGGGGTGTAAAAAGGAGGTTTAAACTATAGTACAGGAAATCTACAAAGAGGCTAAACAGGCTGAAGGCAACAGAAACACAGAGTATGTAGTTTTATAAAGAGCTGTATGTGTGTGCACAGTAACACTGGGAAAGAACCATACATATGAAGTTTATTTAAATCCAGGAAAAGTGGGGAAAAAGAAAGCTGACTGTGTGTATTTGTCTGACTGTACCCTGAATAAAATTGTTACACAGTTTCAGGCGTATTCTCTGAGCTGCAGCCCGGCACGTTGTAACAGTCTGTTAGCAAGTAAAGAACAAATAAAGACAGAAAAATAATTTTCCCGGTTTAGGATTATATCACTATTTAAAGGCTTATAGAGCAATAAAAATGATTTAAACTGCTTGAAGCCAACAGGAAAAAGCTCTTAGGAAGCTACATGTCTTATTGATGCTCATCAAAAAAAGACTACAGTTTCCTTTACTGTCTGCTCTCTGAGGTCAGGTGGTGACGCTGCATTCCAGACATCTGATTGGTCAGTAGGTGGTGACTTCATGGTGATGTCATAGCTGATGATTTCCAGATTTCTTATGCTTTCAGAAGTACTCACCCCCTTTGGTATTTTTCTTTTCTGTTTCTTTTTTTGACATTAAAACCTGTTTACGGCAGAACGTTTTAGAGCCACAGCAGTTATAGCTCCAAGTCTCTTCAGGTTTGTCTCTGTGAGCTATGACCAGCCACTGGGACTTTGTCCACTCTTCAAAGCTGCTCCAGCTCCTTCAGGTTGGATGGGTCCTGCTGGTCTACAGCAGTCTTTAAGTCAGACCACAGATTCTCAGTTGGATTGAGGTCTGGGCTTTGACGAGGCCATTCCAACACATTAAGACATTTCCCTTTAAACCTCTCGAGTGTTGCTTTAGCAGTATGCTGAGAGTCATTGTCCTGCTGGAAGGTGAACCTCCATCCCAGTCCCTGGAAAACTGATACAGTTTCCTCAAGAGTTTCCCTGTATTTATCACCATCCATCATTCCTTCAGTTCTGACCACCTTCCCACTCACTGCCCATGAAAAACCTCCCCACACCATGCTTTTTATTTATTCTGTAAGCACTGCCTCTTTTCTGGCCCCTCTTTTGTAAAGTCCAGCTCTGTGGAGTGTCCAGCTTATAGTGGTCCTATGGACAGATCCAGCAGTCTCCTCTGTGGAGCTGTCCAGATCCTTCAGGGTGACCTTTGGTGTCTTTGTTGCCTCTCTGGTTAACACCCTCCCTGCCTGGTCTGTACGTTTTGGTGGACTGCCCTCTGTAGGCAGGTTTTGGTGTGGTGCCACATTCTTTCCATGTTGGGCTGATGGATTTAATGATGCTCTGTGAGATTTTTCAGAGTTTTAGATATTTTTTTATATTCCAACCCTGATTAGTTCTTCTCCACATCTTTGTCCCTGACCTGTTTGGAGAGCTGCTTGGTCTTCATGGTGTTTCAGACTCTGGGGTCTTTCAGAACTGATATACATACTTAGATCATGTGACACTAAGACTGCACACAGGTGGACCTTATTTAGCCAATGATGTGGCTTCTGAAGGTAGCAGCAGATCTTATTCAGAGACTTCATAGCAAAGAGGGTGAATACTTATTCATGCACCACTTTTAGTTTTTTTAATTTATTAGATTTTTAAAAATGTGAAGTTTTTACTTTACCTCATCAATGTGGACTATTTTGTGTAGGTCCATTACATAAAATAAATTTTTCATTTGTAAGCCGCTGTGTCCTGCTCCAGAGCGGGTCGGGTCTGTGGGTGTCATGTGATGTCTGGAAACAGGATTAAACCTGCTCCCTGGTGCAGGTTCCAGCCTCCGGCCTGGGACCGCTGCTCAGCATGGTGGGTCGTCTTGAAAATGTTCAAAGCAAACTCGAGGCCATCATAAAAAAGAGCCAGGTTATTAAAAGTTAGCTGAAGTTCCAGCTTTACGAATTCTGCACGGCTTCAGCTTCCGTCCTTCGTGTCGTTATTTGACTCATTCGGGTTCCTCATCGTCAACAGTACTTCATGCTTCTTTAAAGATTCTGCGCAGGGACTGAATCCTGTTTATGCCCCCAAAATATTTATTTTGCAGAAATAAAAACCCTTATCAAACTGTGGAAATGCATAAACATACAAAGAATCAATGCTGGCCGTAAGTGGAGGACGAGGACGGTATTTTTAATGTTTTACCTCCTTTAAGTAGAAACAGCAGGTTGAGCTGCTGAGGAGTGGAGTGAATATAAAGCTGAATGTTGTGCGACGCTGTGTGTTTTGGCTGTTTAACAAGCGTTTTATTCCTCGTAATGAAGCAGAAACAAACAGATGATAAATGACAAGATGTTCCTTCTGCTATCTGTCCCCTTGTGAGAAAAAAAAACCCAACAACAACCAAAATATCAATTTATTCACAGCACAGCAGACAGCAGCAGAAACAACATTAATCATATTTCTGGCACAGACTCAACACCACCTCCAGGATTCCACATATCTGCCGGCTTTAAGTATTTCCATGCAGATCCCTCTGATTGATGACACGTCTGTTGTTTCATAAACACAAGGACAGGCGGTGGTGGGAGTTTCTGAGATGATTACGCTCACGATTCGTCGTTCCTGTTTTTCATATCAGAGAATCATATCAGTCTTTATCGTCTCCTGGACAATCAAACCCTCAAAATACTACAGATACGTTAGTAATACATTTTGTCTGTACCCTCTAGTGTTGGAGCTGTCATACACAACATGGACAGAGGTGTTCTTAATGACTGAATTCAGGTTTTTCATTGAGTCCCACTGACAGCAGCTAGCCATGCAGGCTGCCTTTACAAACATTGGTGAAAAGATGAATTCCAGCGTGGTACTGTAACAGGATGCCACTGCTGCAACAAGTCAGCTGGTGACATTTCTTCCGTCCTAGATATTCCACCTCTGGCTGTGAGTGGTATTATTGCAGAGTGGAAGTGTTTAGAACCACAGCAACTCAGCTACAAGGTGGCACACCATGTAAAGTCAAAGCATGGGGTCACCGAGTGCTGAGGTGCATAGTGTGTAGAAATTGCTCAATAACCGCAGAGATTCAAACCTCCTCTGGCATGAACATCAGCACAGAAACCCATGGCATGGGTTTCAGTGGCCAAGCAGCTGAGTAACAATAGAAATGTGTTCTGTGCCGTTAGGATTCATGTTTCTATGTCTGATGGACCAGTCTGGGTTTAGCGAATGCCAGGAGAACGTTACCTACTTCACTGCATTGCACCAACTGTAAAGTTTGGTGGAGGAAGGATAATGCTATGGGGCTGTTTTTCCAGGGTTGGCCTGGGCCCCTTAGTTCCAGAGAAGGGAAATCTTAAAGCTTCAGCTTACCAAGACATTTTGGACAATTCTGTGCTTCTAACTTTGTGGGAACAGTCTGGGTAAGACCCTTTTCTGTTCCAGCATGATTTTGGCCCAGTGCACAAGGCAAGTTCCGTAAAGCCATGGCTGGATGAGTTTGTTGTTGAAGAACTTGACTAGCCCACACAGAGCCCTGACCTCAGCCCCAACCAACATCTTTGGGATGAACTAGAATCAGAACTTCGTTAATTACAGGGGGGGAAATTTTATCGTGTTACAGATGCTAAGTTAGGTATAAATAAATAGAAATGTAAAAGGCAGTAGATATAAAGAAAGTTATGATTAAAATAAATAAACAAATAAAGCTGTCTGTATGAATTGCAATATGCAAAATAACTCAAGTTAAACACTATAAAAAAATGTAATATATACAGTATGAATATAAACACTATGAAACTGTAATGGAGTCACAGGTAGGACTGGTTTCCTGCGGTGCGTTGTGGTGGAATAAGTCTGCTGTGGAACGTGCTCCTCTAAGAATGTGAAGGATTGTCCAATAGTGTCCTTAAGAACAGAGATAAGAAGCCACGCCCTCTAGTCCAACATCAGTGTCTGACCTCACTAATGTGCTTCTTGATGAATGGGCAGAAATTCCCACAGACACACGCTGAGTGGAAGCTGTTAGATTCAAGATTCAAGAGATTCAAGATTCTTTTATTGTCATGTACCAGGTAACAACGTGCGTTATTACAGCAGTGAAACTTGTTTTGTTTGGTGCCAGCTCAATTTGCCATTATGAACATATAAATGCAAAACAAGTAAGTCAAGATAAAATAGAATTATATATACCATACTATAGAATCTGAAGATAAATAGTAACAAAATAAAAACAGAGCAAAATAGAATAGAATAAATACGCTCTGGTTGTGTGTAAGAGCAGTATGAAGGAGGGAGGGGACCAGCCCACCCTGTATGGGTGACAGTGATTGGAGTATGACTTGGTGGTGGAGGTGGAGGTTGGGGTGTGTATGTGTGTGTGTGAGTGTCTGTACATATCATATATGGTAGCCAAAAATGGGACCAGCTGCATATGGATTCCTGTGGATTCAGGATAGGATGTAATTAAATAGGTTGGTGGCCCAATACCTTTGTCCAGATGCCGTAGTTGATGCGCAAAATCTTCTCAGTCAACTATCTGGAAAAATCCTCTTTTTTCTAGTGTGTTGAGAAGCACAACAGAAAATCCTGGACAAGTTTGTGAGCTCAAATAAGGAGAATCGATTTTCTATTCTTTGTGAAAATAATGGCTCAGAAGTTGGCAGGAACATTTTTGCACTTAATTTGAGGAGACTTTTGTCTTTGGTGTGGAAAAAAATGCCAGAACAATAATTTTCTCAACCTTTTCTGTATCACAGACCAATTTTTAACATCCCAAATTATCATGACAGGAGCAGCTGGAGAGCTGACATGTTGTCATCTGAATTTATGCCTTTTGTGTTTTAAGAGCTTAAAGAGCTGAAAGCCTGATTATTAAATGTGAATAAGAACTGAGATAACAGTCTTTAGCAGCAAAAGAGCAGCTGAGAACACTAAGCAACATCGAATTAAGCAGTTCACTGTATTTCAGTGACTCCCTTAATATAGACTTGGTCATTTATTTAGAAACCACTCTCCTGGTTTTGGATGGTTTGTAAATAAGTGCATATGAAGAGATAACCTCAACAGAATTTAAAACAAGTATCAAAAGCTGTAGTTCCTCAAAAGGCCAGTGGAGGCTGGTTCGACAAAAGAGAGCCAGTCCCTATAAACTGTTAAAATGTCCAACTCTTCCCACCTTAAAGCCATACTGGCAAGGGATTCAAGGAGCGACTCGAGCCATATTAAAGATTAACTTGCCACTGGATCCAGTGTGCTACATAATGCTACATAATGCTACATATCACTACATAACGCTACATAATGCTACATAACGCTACATAACGCTACATAACGCTGCATAATGTTACATAACGCTACATAACGCTACATAACGCTGCATAATGTTACATAACACTACACAATGCTACATAACGCTACACAACGCTACATAACGCTACACAACGC
>VUQH01084142.1:2424-12822 GCA_015106775.1 Etroplus canarensis
TGAAAAGTCACATCTGGAATCAGTGAGACGTGTGTGTATGTGTGTGTGTGTGTGTGTGCGTGCGTGCGTGCGTGCGTGCGTGCGTGCGTGCGTGGTGGGGTAAGTGCTTCTCGTTCTCGATGTGGCCCCGGAGATTTATTACACACTTCAGTGGTGCGCTAAACACACACCCCCACAGTGGGAGCGTGTATTCTTTATTTGTGGGAACCTTCTATTAACTGCATTCAGTTTCACAGATTTTATGTCTGCATGGAAAATAATGAAATTCCATAAAGACTTAATATGTTATTTTAGGATGATTAAATCTTTTTTTAAAAATCAAAGATAAATAATCTTGTCAGGCACCAAATGCACTCTGTTATTAGGCTTGTTTCAAGGCTAACTGGTCTTAGTATTTAATTTTTCACTTGAGCTGCCAAGAAGCAAATTTGTGATAGTGTGGGTCTAAGAAACTTTAACTTAAATGTCTGATAATTCATTAAGTACATGGAGATACACAGGGGACACAAGCCCCTCTCACCATGGAGGGTTGTGTCATGAAGGGCATCCAGAATGAATTCTTAATCCGCTGTGGCGACCCCTTGAGGAGAATACGAGGGTGCATTTCAGTTGTGGTGGATATATTCATGCTCGTTTAAAGAAAACAAATGTGCAGAGAAGCGGTTCAGTGGTTATCGGGGCGTAGCACAGAACTCTGGGCCCTATACATAAGTAGCCTCTGTGGGCCCCCTTCCCTTTCTTGAGCCATACCACTCATGCATCTTTTAATTTTCAAAAAAATGAATAATGGAGCTGACAGTTGTACACATCAACCTTTAGTGTATTAGAGTATCCAGTAATGAACTGTGTCAGAGCTTGAGGTGTGGACCAAGAAGGGTTACTTTTGCAGCTTTAATGAAACACGAAGAGTCAAATTTACAGGTTTGGAGTTGTGGAATGTGCAAGGTGGAGTCTGGGTTTGGCACTATGAGTCCGGTGGTGTGGGAAGTCCAGAACGGAAGGTTAGATGGCTTAGTCCTGAATTCCTGGGAGTGTGCAGGGAGTGAGCAGGGTCCTTGAGTCCAATGAATGTGGGTGAAGTAGATTTCAGTCCTTGCTGTGTGTGAGGTCCTCGGGTTTGGACAGTGAGCGTGGGTCAGGCAGAACAGGACACAGTCCAGGTGGAACGCTTGAAGTCCTGAGCAAGACAGCGGAGAAGAGGCATTAGACAATCCACAAGGTTTTAAGAACATGAACTCAGCTTGGAAGACGTGGCCTGGCTCACTACACTAGTTAGTGCTACGTTCTGGCTGAGGCTGGAGAGAACTGCAGAGCTTAAGTATTGCATTCGACGCGCAATGGGAAGCAGGTGTGCAGCCTCAAGCACACTTTAATTGTTGTGGAGCATAACTTGCAGGAGACAACATGTGGAGATAAGAACAAGGACACAGAGAGCAAACACTCCTGTCCAGTGGTACACACTGACACATAGTGAAGCAGTCCATATCTGATAAGTTGAGATTCCAGAAATGCAACAACCAGCGCATCACAGCAGCCAAAGCCAAAGGACGTCTTGTGCGTGTCTCTGAGATGCCAAAGACTTTGGCAACCTATTGTAAGTCTCAAATCCTCCCACACTGACTCTTGGTCAGGAGAATCACGGAGGCATCACTGAGTAACACCGGATTTCCTGCACTGGCATCAAAATTTTAACATGCACGGTCGTCTAACAGAGTTCAATAAAAGTCCCTTCATTTTTCATTTTCCAAAGTAGACGCGACGAAGCTGCAGGTAAACGTGCTCTGCTGGAGTAATCGCTCTTAAGAGAATTGTGCTAATGTAGGAAATGGTGGAGTCGATTTTTTTTCACACTAAAAAGTGGTTAACGTTGTGAAAGGGTATGCTTATTTTTTTCACCAAACCTAATCAAGTAGGGTAACCTTTGAGGGCAAGATGATATACTGAAACATGCCTGTCAGAAAGCGACGTGTGCGTGCTACACCCGTGTGTTCGAGGGTGGCCAAAAAAGGCTTCTTGACCACAGGCCAGTTTGTGCCAAGACGCACAGACACAATGAAATATCAGTCAAACTAAGCACAACATGTGTACTATCGCATGCTAAAGTGAGAACAAAGTCAGAGTGTAAAAAGTAATATCAGAGTGTTTTTGGTGTTTGAGTGCAGAAGCAAAATGTGACATTGTGGTCTGCTGTCACTACCCTCCTCCTGTTATCTCTTTCTGCCTTTTCCATTCTCCTTCTTTTTATGACAGTTAATTGAGAAATATACACAATTCCCAGCCTTCCAGGCACAAACTATACAGGTGGGGCCCCGAATTATGGCAGGGGATCAGCTAATTAAAGAAGGAAATCCCATTTACGCCTCGACTTTTCATATCCCAAGACCGGTTTGATATGCTTGATTCAATACCAAATTCCAAAATCTCACCTGAGGCAGCAAATATTGCCAAGCGTCTGAGTCTGAAAGTCTAAATCCATCTGTTAGTGTGAGAGGCTGAGCCTGCTGCTTTCTGCCTGAGCAAAGCAGGTTGCTCTGCAGAGTTAGGCAGATGTTAAAACTAAATGAAGATGTCCTATTTCATTTCCTCCTGCTCTGCAGCTCTCACTGTGTCCCGTTCACTGCTATCCCTTCCCCTCCACACTTTACGCTTATGTCCAATTCTTTTCCTACCTCTTCCCAGTCTAAACTCTGCTGTGCTCGACTGACTTTTATACGGCAGCGCTGTTTTCCACAGGCACCCCAGAACACACCTAAGCAGTTAAAGTGTCAGGAGGCATCAGTCTACCTTTGCCGCTACCTCGACAAACAAACGCTCATTGCTTTTCTGTATTCAGACCATGCATTTTTCAACAAGCGACAACTTCATCCATCAACCACACAGTGTGCTGTTTCTTGAAGAGAGTTGATATGCAGTGGGTCAGCAATCATTTCTCTTGAATGAATTTTGTATTTTTGGTGAGGAGAAAATGACCCTGGTGACTTCTTAACTTTGGACTGAATGAAATTGAAATGGCGGTAAGAGAAGGCAGGTTAACTCTTCGATGAATGGGTACCCCAAATTTTTGAATGAATTATCTGATAAATGTGATGTTCTAGTAAGAGTGGAAACGTATCGTTCAAGACAATTTGTGCATGTTAGCTCTTCTTCAAAAAGTAAGTTATCATTGATAGTATAATTGAAATATAGAACGTCTAATGAAAATAAAAAGCATGCCTATAGAACATGCTTACAATAAGAATCGCTTTGCTGAAAGCACCTTTCTTGTTTGACATATGTTATGATTAAACCAATTAAAGATATTATTGTTAGCTCCTTTTTGTTCACAATGGGTGATGGACAGGTTGACAGATGAGGTCAGGCAGGAGTCTCTGTGGACTATGATATTAGCAGATGACACTGTGATCTGTAATGAGAGCAGGGAGGGGGTGGAAGAGAGCCTGGAGAGGTGGAGGTATGCTCTGAAGAGAAGAGGAATAAAAGTCGGTCGGAGCAAGACAGAGTACATGTGTGTGAATGAGAGGGAGGCAGGTGGAATAGTGAAGATGCAAGGAGTAGAGGTAGTGAAGGTGGATGAGTTTAAATACCTGGGATCAACCATCCAAAGCAATGAAAGATGGACATGAGAGGTGAAGAAGAGAGTGCAGACAAGGTGAAGTGGGTGGAGACGAGTGTCAGGGGTGCTTTGTCATAGAAGGGTAGAAGCAAGAATGAAGGGGCTCACTACCATCTTTACAAAATGGTAGTGAGGCACTGATGAAAAGACAGGCGGCAGAGCTTGAGGTGGCAGAGATGAAGATGTTGAGATTTTTACTGGGAGTGACCAGGATGGACAGGATTAGAAATGAGTACATCAGAGGGACAGCTCATGTTGAGAAGTTTGGAGACAAAGTCAGAGAGGCAAGGCTGGGATGGTTTGGACATGTTCAGAGGACGGATAGTGGATATATCAAACAGATATATTGAAGATGGAGCTGCCAGGCAGGAGGAGAAGAGGAAGACCACAGAGAAGATTGATGGATGTAGTGAAGGAGGACATGCAGAGGGTTGGTGTGAGGGAAGAGGATGCAAGGGATAGGATGAGATGGAGGCAGATGATTCTCTGTGGCGACCCCGAATAGGAGCAGTCGAAAGAAAGAAGATTGTTGGCTCTGTCTGATTTAGACATGCATCGCCAGACTTGTCACTGAAAACTACCTCCACTACCTCGCACATCTATGTGTCTCCATGAGTACAGTTCACAGTCTGGCAGCCTGTGGCCTTGGTCTAACAGATTATTTACGAATCTCCCATTTATGAGTGTCCCATTCCCTGACGCAAATTCTTAACATCTCAGTGTATGCCACCTATGAGGGCCATACTCCGATTTACTCATTAAACTTTCCCCCTTTTACATATTTCTCATGTTCTATTCATTTCCATTTTTTGTATTTATAATGAATGAGAAAAAGGAGACTTTCAGAAGTCTTCAGTTCCTGCTTGTTTGTAGGTCCCTCTGCCTTCAGTTTTGCTGGTCACCGAAGAATATCCAATTTCTTTGCCTTGATAAACTCTTGTGTTGCTTTTGCTGTTTGCTTTGGTTCATTGTCCATTTGCACTGTGAAATACTGTCTGATCAGGTTTGCAGCGTCTGGTGGAATCTGAGCAGAGAGTTTAACCCTGTACACTTCAGAACTCATCCTGCTGCTTCTATCAGCAGTCACATCATCCATAAACACTAGTGACCCCATTCCACTGGCAGCCATACATGCCCATGCCATAACATTGCCTCCACCACAGATGATGTGGTATGCTTCAGATCATGAGCTGTTCCTTCATTCCGATACAAGTTCATCCTGGTTTCAAAGATTTCCTTTTTTTTTTTTTTAAATCTCGGCAGGCTCTTTTGCATATTTTCTTTCAAAGCCTAATTTTCCTATACTTGAGTGTAATAAGGGTTTCGCACCTCATTGTAAACTCTCTGTATTCACGTTCATGAAGGCGTCTCTTGACTGTAGACACTGATAATATCAGTGGTGGGCCAGCAAGGCCTTCTCTGCTGGCCTAAACATCATCAGAGGCAATGATCTACATTTACAACCTAAATTCTAAAATTTGTTCCATGAAATTGTATTAATTGACTCCCAACAGTCTGTTCTCTTCATTTCGTAGCGTTTCTCCTGGCTGCACTGCTTCTAGTATGTGGATGTTAGATTTTTTTGTCCAATCAGATTTTAGCTTCTGTGTGCTGCCATGTCAATCTAATCTGCCCAGGGCCTTCAGAATCAGTAGTGCTGGCTGATGTAACGTAAACTATATTAGCAATGGGACTGTTTCTTTAACCAGTCAGATTTCAAATTTGCCTCACAGGGCCAGCTAGCTGGCCCACACTAACATCAGCATTTTTCCGTCCTCTGATTGGTTGGTCAGAGCAAAACTGTTACAGTCAAGTTTGTCTAGCAAAACATGTCTGTAGCGATCTGCACACATTAATACATTTGAGTTAGAATTTTTTTGACCACAAGGGTTGACGGAGAAGGAGAAATTGACTTGGTCTTGAACATACTTAAAGATCCATTTTCATGGTGGACTTTGCCAGAAAAGCTAGATATCATGAGGAGAGGTCGGCCAACCCCGAAGCTAGCTAGCATGTCTCAACCCGGGAAAGGGTTTGTTTGCTACTTTCAGACCAGTGTGAGCGGTACCACTGGCTTACAGTCTCTTAGGAGCGTTGCAAATTATACTGCAGGGAATGCCTGCTATTTGCAAGCGATCAACTTGGTGTTTTGAGTCACAGAGGGTTTGCAAACTTGAGCTGTCTAACCAAGGCAGACACCAAGCCACGGTGGGCCACTTGCAGGCTGCGGTGCTTTTGAGAACATTTGGGGAAGCCAGAGTTGATCTAGATAAATAGCATCTCTGGTGAGTATGCTGTATTTTATTTAAATTTTTTATGTTTTTGTCATGTTATTAGATAAATATTGATTCTGAACTGCTTCAGATGACGTACATGGCACAGTTGGGGTTGTAGTGTAGAGATCTGACATCTTAACTGGGTTTCTTGCTTTAGTAAAAATGGTATTCACCCTCAATATACAAAATGCCCCTCTCTCTGTAATGCCACGCCTTGTTATATTGCGTTTTGTATAGTATTGATGGTTTCTATAATTGTGACGTGATAGTGGTGGTATTAAGAGGTGGATTAAGTCGGGCAAGTCCCCACCGAAGGCCCAGGTACCAAATGCACAGCCCGCCACTGGATATTGTAGTGACCAGATCCCAACAAATGTGGGGCAAATGCTGTGTTTGTGTGAGACAGTGTGGGACATGTTAACAATGCTGGGAGGTAGTTTAAACATTTCTAACTAAATACCAATCCAGCAACCTGCATGTTTTTTGATTTTTTTTTTTTCTCATTTAAAGGCCAGATATATCTGAATGCATCTATTCCAACTCTCTAAGTGAATACAATAAAGATAAAAGGAAGCTTAATTTTGTTCTTATGGTCTCATGCTTCAGTCTTTATATCCTCCTATATCCTCCTTTTATTTCACTGTTATTTCAGCTGCTGTTCTGTCTGGTAACCATCTCTGGATTTCAGTAGGGATGTACCCAGACTGGTGATGGTATCATTTTTGCAATTTTTAGCCAATTACAGCACACGCACATTGTGTGTCACTTCACACCATATTTTCCTTTGTGCAAAATTGAAAAAAATGCTTCCATTAAAAGAGACAAAAGTCCTTTTTCTCAGTGTGTACTGTTGCTTCAGTTTCTGTGTGGTTTCCATCATATTCACCAAGCTCCACAAAGCTTGTGACATTCTCACGACTTGTAACCTCCTGTGCTGGGCACAACATTAGACAGGATAGCCTTCACTTGACACTGGTTTAAAGTCAGGCTTTAGGGAAATGTATGCCCTGCAGAGCTAGTCAAAATGTGGGAAACTGTTTCAAGACGTGAGGCAGGGGGACAAGGGATAAAAATGTTGTGTAGTCCCATAAAAAGAACGACATCTGGTTGTCCCGTCTGACACTGGTACCCTTACCTTGTCAAGAGTCTTGACTTTTTTCATGTTACAAAGGGATTCTACTCAACCAAGCAAAGAATTCTGCGATCATCCACTTTAACAGTCTTCCATGGTCTTCCAAGCCTTTTGGTGTTGCTGAGCTGCCCAGTGCATTCCTTCTTTTTAAAAATGTTCCAGATTGTTGTTTTGGCCCCTCCTAAAGTTTTGGCTCTCTCTCTGATAGGTTTATTTCCTTCACTTGAACCCACATCTCTCTGGACCTCATATAGAGAGTTTGAGTGAACAACTACCAAATGCAAGTTCAGCATGTGGAACCAACTCCAGATCTTTAAAGTGCTCAGTTTGTCATGGAATTCTGAGGGAACAGGCCTCAGCTGTCCATCAAACTGCTTGTAAGTCAATTGTCCCGTTACTTTTGATCCTGTGAAAATCAGGGACTTTGTATAATGGCTTTAATTCCTGAACAGCTGATACAATTCCTTTGTCAAAGCCTTTGGATTAAAGAGGAAAGTTTGCACTTCAATCACATTTTCTTCTTCTTCTTCTTTTGGCTGTTCCCGTTAGGGGTCGCCACAGCGGATCATCTGCTTCCATCTCATCGTGTTATGAATCCACATATTTGATTTGGCAAAGTTTTTATGCTGGATGCCCTTCCTGATGCAGCCCTCACCATTTACCTGGGCTTGGGACCGGCACTAGGAGTACTGTGGCTGGTTTACTTCAATCACATTTTGATGTGTGATTTAAAATCTGCTGTGGTGGTGCACAGAGGCAACATTAAATGAGTCATTATATAGATACTTATGGACCTAACTGTATTTACTGAGCAAACTACTAAAATTAATACTAAAATACTAATTAATACAAACTATTAATATTCATTCTTTACCTGTGTAATGGATTTTTTTGAGTGTGTGTATAGCCAGAATGTCTAGTCTGCATTAACTTGAATGGACACACACACACACACACACACACACACACACACCCCTCCCCCCTCCCACAGCTTAGAGCTGTCTGTTGATATGTGTCATTGATCCTCCATTCATTCCTCGAGTAGCCCAGCTGTCAGTCACTTCCACGTCACTGGATCTCCAACGGCTGCAAGGTCACAGCAAAGCTCCAAATGCTGATTTAGGCTCAGTTATGCAATTTACCCACTTACCGGGGGACATAGTGGTGAAGCGGCTAGCAGAGCCAGAAGGCTGCTGGTTTGAACCCCAGTTGGAGCCTTTCTGTGTGGAGTTTGCCCGTGTGGCTTCCCTCTGGGTCCTCCAGCTTCCTCCCACAGTCCAAACACATGCACGTTAGGCTAATATGTGGTTGTGGTCAGGGACGTGAAGCAGATAAAGCCACTGAAGGAAAACACTGACCCTGAATCAGCTCCTGTTGGGGCATTTGGCTGCAGATGAAGAAGGAAAAGGGGAACAGAGGAGGGTGGGGGGTGAGCGACAGAACGAGGAGGAATGAACTGCTGGTGAGGAAATGGATTGGAGGAATGGTTGTTTTTTTGGAAGGAAGAAAAGGAAGAAAGTAGGGAGAGGGTAAGGTGGAAATGCAGAGGGGAAACAGCAAGACAGAAAGACGAGGAAGTGAAAAAGAAGGAGAGCAACTACAGTAATCAATGCAGAAAGCTGCAGAATGTGAGATGAGCATCAGTCAGACAGTCCAGCTCTGGTCTCAGACACACAGATTTAGGTTTTGATTAATTAAAAAAATAGGAGCATATTGTTTAGCCCCCAGGGCAGACTCATACAGTGGAGAAGCTACGCCAGAGGAGACGGGGGTGGGGTCACATCTCCAGCCACCAACAGAGATGTCCAATAGAGGCTGGAGGGGCTGGGATTATGCAGCTCAATCAGACTCCAGCAGATTATCTCCGACCAAAACAGACTCCAGTGGGGAAGGAGATTAATAACCATTTCCACATAGTTTTGTTGAGTGAAAACAATCAGCTTTGTGATGAGTTACGGGCTTTAAATGGCACACAGATGTAAAAGCGATGGCGCTGAAAATAAATCTGCCCTGCAAATCCCCTCAGATTCATTGGTTTCAATATGTTTAGGAGGTTGGATTGTAATTGGCTTCATTTTACTAATCCAACAAATATTAGCGGAAAGCTTTGGAAACTAAATTAGAGAGACTGGGAATATGTGTCTGGGGTGTAATTAGAAATCCTCACAGTATCATGACCTCTAATGCAACTGAACTGATCAGCTGCACAGATTAATTCCTAATACATAGATAAATTATTCTGCAGCATTAACAACTGATTGGCTGGATTTATTCTAATCTGCACATTTGCCACTGCTACAGTCTCTGCTGTCATGATCTTTGTATGTACACAACCTGCAGGACCAATCAGAATTTTGACCGAAAGGATCATCATTTATTCTTATTCGTGACATTTTAAGCTCAAACTGTGAGCAAACACAGCAGGGATTTCATAGTTTTCCTGCATTTTCTTCTCTGAGACTCAGCAGTTAAACAGTGAATACATTTCTGAGTACAGCTACAACAGGGGGAGTGCATCCTACACCTGACTGAATGCCCTATTTCACACCATCAGTTACTCTTAGTCACAAAAACATTAATGAGTTCTTCTTTCAAACACACTCCCTGTCACCATCAAGTTTAAACAAGCTTTTATGTCATTTTGCTGCATCTGAGGATTAGGTTTTCCTTTAATATCTTCAAACTAAAGGTGGTAAATATTTAGGTGAATAGCTAGGTTATCAGCTGGGATCAAGTCTGGCCCAACTGTTCCTCCCACTCCTGCTCTGACTGAGCTTTGAGTGATGAGTTAGAGCAGAAAAGCACGATTTACAGTGTCAAAGTATTCATACTCCTGAACTTTTCCACATTGTCACGTTATAACCACAAACATGTTATGTGACAGACCAACACAAAGTACTGCATAACTGTGAAGTGGAAAATGATTCATATTTTCAACATTTTTTACAAATAAAAATGTGAAAAGTGTGGTGTTCATATGTATTCAGCCCCATTTAATCTGATACCTCTAAATAAAATCCAGAGCAACAGTGTCCTTCAGAAGTCTCCTGATTGCTAAATAGAGCCCACCTGTGTGTAATTTAATCTCAGTATAAATCCAGCTGGTCTGTGAAGGCCTCAGAGGTTTGTTAGAGAACATTAGTGAACAAACTGCATCATGAAGCACAAGGAACACAGCAGGCAGGTCAGGATGAAGCTGTGGAGAAGTTTAAAGCAGGGTTAGGTTATAAAAAACATCCCAAGCTTTGAACATCTCACAGAGCTCTGATCAATCCATCATCTGAAAATGGAAAGGGTATGAAACAACTGCAAACCTACCAAGACATGGACGTCCACCTAAACTGACAGGCCGGGCAAGGAGAGCATCAATCAGAGAA
>VUQH01084152.1:0-18709 GCA_015106775.1 Etroplus canarensis
GGGCACCTCCTACTGACCATGGTGATAGATAGACGGGTCAGCAAGCCCCAGATCCAGCCACACTCACCTGCAAACACACACAGACACACGTTGGGCCACCCCCGGTGCGCGGGAGAGAGGATGCACTCCAAGCTCCGCCATGACCTGGGGATGCAGCCAATGCGAAATGTCAAAAGCTGCAGTTCCTCTAATGGCCACTTGAGGCTGCCTCCAAAAGTGGGCTATGGTGCTATTAAAATTTGGGGGGAGGGGGCAAGAGTGGAGACGCACAGTGCCATAGATTTTCAAATAAATAAATAATAAATCCCCACTCTTCCATGGATTGCCAGCATACCCTGTGGATCGTTTCAGTGCCCTGGTGTTGCCAGCATACCCTGGGTATGGTCTCCCAAAGCAAATTGGTCCTGGCTGAGTGGCTATACCTGGAGCCAGGCCTGGGGAGAGGCTCCTTGAGAAATGCCTGATAGGTAGGCCTTTACCGATGGGGCTACTTGAGACCACCTTCCTGTGGCCGTATGGTTCTACTTGTGGAGGAGACGGGGGGGTTTGGTTCATTGTGGATTTCACACTTTTCAAGTCTCATATCATAACATGAAAATTTGTGAAGTCACTTTATTAGGTACACTTGTTCAATTGCTCACCAACAACCTCACCTCAATATTGCTGCTGACCATGTCAACCCCTTTATGGCCACAGTGTACCTCATCTTTTGATGGCTGCGTCCAGCAGGAATATGAACCATGTCACAAAGCTCCAGCCACCTCAAAATGGTTTCCTGAACATGATGATGAGTATTCATAAGTAATATAAGTAATTGCTGAGTTGTTTTTTTAACATTTTTTTTGATGTCTGCCTCCTGCACATTCCTTATCAAGTTCCCTGTCTTTTCCAGCTGCTTTGTGTTGTAACATGGTAGTTTTTACAGCCCGAAGAGCTCCACCTGAAGCTAATTTCTTCAGTGCACTCATATGCACAATCACAGGTCATGACACCTCTCACACAGAAGCTGCTTGTTCAAAACAGAAAGAACATTAATCATAGCTTTACATGCTGGCTCGTTCTCTTCTAACCACCGTGAAGAAAAGGTGGCCATCGTGTCCATTTTGTGCATTAAAATAAGCCTTGAAATCAGTATGAGGAGGAATCTCTGATCATTTCCACTGTGGTGGGCAAACATGCAACAGCGGGTGAACAGCTGCCAAGATGGAGGCATTTGACATCACGCTGCTGTTAACCAGCCTCGATATGGCGTGGAAGCTCATCCTCAGATTATTTTACTGGCAAGTAGAAATTACTAGTATACTTCACTTCTGCTTTTCCTATTATGATTTTATGTAATTATATAGAACTATGTGTGGTTAATACCTTTTTTTTTGCCAGTATGTTTATTGTCTTTTTCAAAATTATTTCACGAACATGTGTGGTTAATACCTAAACCCTAAATGGTTAAAGTGTACAGTGAAAACCAGAGGACAAGCCCCTGGGTGTGAGTTATATTGCACTCAAACAAACCAACAAACAAACTGACACCAAGGAAAACATAACCTCCTTGGCAGAGGTATGTGATGGTGAATGGTTGGGAACCAGAGGGTTGCTGATGTGGTGCTGGTTCGATATTTGCCTGTGGAGGTTGGAGCCACCCCAACCCCCCAGCACCACCGAGGCACCCCTGAGCAAGGCACCGAACCCACACTGTGCTCCTTGGCACTTGTCATGAGCTGCCTTATTATCTCTCACCTCTGTTTGTGTGTGTGTATCTATATCTCAACTACATGTTAAGGGTGTGTCTATACCTACAAAAACAGTGTCCAGATCCAATTGTAATTTCCCCATTAGGGGATTAATAATGTATATCTTCTCCTTTTGAAAGCATGGATATAACTTCAGAGTTGTTATAAAATTTATTAAAACAAATCATTATTGAGAACCAAGTAGTTGTCATAGTCTTAATGTGTCTTAAGGGGACCTGTGTCCTTGATCCTTGTCTCCTTTTCAGTCAGACACATGAAATTTTCTCTGCTCAAGTCCTGCCTGAGAACTTTAGGTGAGTTTCTATTGCAGGAACTTTAACCAAGGGACAAGATACGGACAAAAAAATTGGGCCACCTACATATTACACCTGCAGGAGCTTTTATGACATCCTATTCTAAATCCATAGGCATTAACATGGAGTTGGCCCCTCTTTGTAGCTATAACACTTCCTCTGGAAAGACTTTCTACAAGATTTTGGAGTGTGTCTGTAGGAATTGCTGCCCATTCATCCAGAAGAGCATTTGTGAGGTCAGATGATGTTGGAGCAATCTCCGTTCCAGTTCATCCCTAAGATGCTGGATGGGTTTGAGGTCAAACCAAACACTAAACTCTTTCAAGCATAGCTTTACAGACCTTGCTTTGTGAACTGAGGCACAGTCATGCTGGAACAGGGGGGTGGGGGATGTTTAAGGGCCTTCTGCAAACTGTTCCCACAAAGTCGGAAGCATAGAATTGTCCAAAATGTGTTGGTAAGCTGAAGCATTAAGATTTCCCTTCACTGGAACCAAGGGGTTCAGGCCAACCCCAGAAATACAATCCCATAGGAATATCCCTCCTCCACCAAACTTTACAGTTGGCATAGTGCAGTCAGACAGGTAATATTCTGGCATTTGCCAAATGCAGACTCATCCATTAGACTGCCACATACTGGAGCATGATTGGTTACTTCACAGAACACATTTATACTGCTCCAGAGACCAGCGGTGATGTGCTTTACATCAATCCATATGATTGTTGGGATTGTTGTTTGGTGATGTAAGGCTTGCATGCAGCTGCTCTACCATGAAAATCCACATTGTGAAGCTCCTGGTGCACAGTTTTTGTGCTGAGGTTTGGAAATCTGCAGTTGTTGAGTTAGTAGAGCGTGGTTACTTTTACACACTGTGCGCCTCAATAGTTGTTGACCTCGCTCTGTAGCTTTAAGCAGTCTGCCACTTGGTGACTGAGTTGCTGCGGTTCCTAAACGCTTCCACTTTGCAATAATACAACTTATAATTTATTGTGGAACATCTTGGAGGGAAGAAATTTCACTAACTGACTTGTTGCAGTGATGGCATCCCATTACAGTACCACACTGGAATTCAGTGGGCTCTTAAGAACATCCCACTCTTTTACAAGTGTTTGTACAGGCAGACTGCATGGCTACGTGCTTGATTTTATACACCTGCGGCAATGAGACTGAATGAAACACCTGAATTGAATGATCAAGAGGCGCGGCCCATTACTTTTGTCCATGCTGTGTACTTGATTGATGTGTGGAAAAAAAACTGGTGGTCCTCTTAGCTGACTGGCAGAGTGGTGTTGCATGAAACTGGCCTGACAAACGCAGGAGCCATGGAGAACATTGGAAGAATGGTTTTCTTGGCTGTTTGGCTTTGATGTTCCATGTTGCTCACATGATGTTTCTCTCTGTTTTTACAACACTTTTTGTTATTGGGTCAGCTTTATTACAGAGATGATACCGAAAACAGTAATGGGTAAAAAAGCGCCGTGCAATAAAAAAAGGTCGAATGTACTGTTTTGGTTGGAGGAGGGTAAAGTCTGTCGTTCTTATCGGCAGTTTCTGTGCTGATGTCATGGTTTTAAGAAACCTCCTTTTGTTGGCCGCTGTTCATGAGACTCTGTGGTTTTGCGCTCTTTGGCATTTTATGACTCACTGAGTGCCACTGCGGTCATGAGCACCATTTGCCCTGAAGTTCAGTATGTTCATTGTGCGGCAGGAATTTAAACCTGCAGCTCTGTCTGAGGCCTTGAGTTCACATCCCCTCAAGCTCCTGCTGCAAGAATGAACCCCTGACAGGTGAGGCTGATTGTGTAAAGATAATAACGTGGATCCAGGCTGTTAAATGATTTTCATTTTTACTTTTAATGAGTTAAAGTGTAATTGCTTTTAATTTTTTGCCATCAGCCATTTCTTTAGAGGCGTAGGTTTTCATTTAATTTCTCATTAGTTTTGCTTTTCTCACAATCAGGAACCCCCGTACTTGACGCCACATTGTCACGTCTTCAACAAATCTCCTCATTCTCCAAGCAAGGACTCGACTGTATTATCTCCAAGCCCCCATGCCGCTTCGTAAATCTGAACTACAGTACCTCACCCCCTCTTATTTGTAAATGCCCTACTCTCGTTCGTGCCAAAAACCCACTTTGACGTACCCCAAAGGAGGAGCAGGAGGAGTGTCATGGGTGTTGATTTCTACTGAGCTCCTGCCAAAGATGGCCTGCAGGGAGCTTTCTTTTATTCTGCTCCTTAACTTTGAAGAATTCCAGTTATTTGATGACTGGAAAAAAACAGCGGTCACAAAAAAAAGCTGTGAGGAGTGTCACTGAGTTGTAATCGCTGAGAGGCATGTGTAAATATAGGTTTTCTTAGTCTGGTAGCACTCCAGACAGTAGGCATTTTTTTTTTGGAATCAGCAGCACCTTATCCAGTTATCACCTACATTAATATCAATTCATCACCAAGTACCCCAACCCCAAATGCAAATGACACATTTATTGATAATGATGCAGTTTGCTAGGGTGGAGGCAGTCGTTTGGAGAAGGCTTCAGTGAGGATCGATGGCGACTCCTGGGCCTGCAGATTCCCTGAAACCTTTGCGAAAGATCGGAAAGCAGAGACAAAAGAGGATGGAGAGTAAGGCACGGAAACAAGAATATACGGGTGTGTCGGATAAGTAGGTGTTTATAGACATACTGCCAGAAGGGGAGTATTTGGGGTGTGGTCCTCACCCTAGTCACATTTCTGCCACTTGTATCCACGATCTCTCTCGAACATCAGCCAGTAAATCCACGACTTCACCATAACACTCAGCTGTCTGTTCACAACAACAGACCGGTACAGCTTCCTGATTACTGTGCATGCTGCACCAATCGCTCCGTGCTTGCGCGACTTGTGAACAAGACCCAGAGATACTTGAACTCCTACACTTGGAGAAGCGACTCATTCCCAGCCTGAAGGGAACACTCCCCGAGTGTGATTTGCTGAGGGGATGGTGGGGATTTTACCCCCTCTGGTTTACATATCCCTGTCTCTGATATTGAAAAGGTACATGACCTGCGCAGTGTGCACTTCCGGTCCCATCTTGTTGCTAACGCGGGTACAACAACAACATAGCAACGCTACTTCAATGCATTGCACAGTGCAGCGTTTTCAGTTGAAATTAAATGCACTATTGTGCAGCATTCGGCTGCAACAGCCACAGTTACACACACACAAAGTGTCCTTCCATCAGTTTCCAGCTCAAACAGAGGAGGACTGCCTGGATACAAGCAGTGAAGTGCCAGAACCCAGACGGATCTTCCTGGACCCCTGTGAAAAGTGCCGTATTATGCAGGCTCCTTTGTGTGTTGTAATATTGAAGTATTTACTTTGCACCCCCGTGCATTCGTGTTCACATTTCTGGGCTGTCAGCGGCATATTTTCAGAAAGGCTGCACCATAAACAATTTGATTACTTGTGTTTACAGGAAGTCCCTCCATTTCCATAATGAAATATTTTCAATTACAGAGATTTAAAGTATAAACTATATCCTTTTAAGGCCCAGTAACTTGTTTGCTCTTAGAAAAAGTAATAATTGTAACGTTTATTTATAGCTGAAACAGACTGTATTGGATATATTGGTGTGTAATGTACCAGATAAGTTGGTTCAAGGGCAGCTCAAATTCAGAAAAGTATATTCTGTAGTGTGTGAATGTTGGCCTGACTATACTGATCAGATGAGGTTACATCCTGCTCAGCAGTTACTGTTGGGCATCTGATTGAAATGTTGTGTATTGAATCACAGTGATGTCTGTAGTTAACACAATAGAAACACATCTAGGCATTACACTTTGAATAGTTCCATCTGCTCTTCTCCCAGAAGCCACACCTTCTTGCAAAATGTGTGACATACTGTCCACTTCTGCACATGTCCCAAAACATTCTTGCAGGTACAGCTGCATGCATGCAACACACTCATGGGCCATATTTCCCTTCCTGACCAATGTTTAAACTGCTGACTTAGTGTTAAACACTTAATGTAATTGTATGAAAAACTATAATAAACTATACAATACATTAGAAGAAGTGAATTTAGAAGTGATTTTAATACGACTGTCAGAAGGACCCATCGGAGTTGTTTACATGTTGCTAGGTGTTTGTTATACCCGCTGCAACTTATTCAAAATGACAGAAAAGCAGAAATGAGGCATCTTGTACCTTCTCTGTATTATCTTTTATCCCCAGTTGGGATAAAAATGTATCCCCCCTCAGATTTTTGCCCTGCTTTTTGAAACAGTATGCAGAGAAAACAACAATCAAATCAGAAATGTACTTTCACTTTTAATGCTCATGCTCCTGTGATGGTAGGGATGACACTGCACAAGTGAGGATGATCCATTCCGACTTTTCTTCATCCCACGAAACACTGCTGTTTCAGCATGAAAACTACAAATAAAAGAACTATTAATCACATTCAGAGTCTGATTTTACAGGAGCCTTGCCAAAAAAATCCTAGAACTGTTTCAACACATGAACACATGCTGATCAACTACAACATAATCTCTGAAAAAGGTGAGTTCTGCAGCTTCTTGTTTCAACTTGCTTAATTGCACTTATGCACTGGGGCCGCCAGCTGTGACACTTTACAGTTAGAAAGCTTTGCTATGGTGGCATCTCTGAAGAAATGTCATGCATGAGATTTGGCTTTGCAACAGATAGGCGATTTCCCCCCTGGGATTAATAAAGTATTCTGATTCTGAGATTGAGCAGCCACTTATCATAAGAGAAAAGGGACCCTCCTGGACAAGTCAGCAGTCTCTGTAGCTTTATAGGCTCATAGCCTGCGCAGGTCTCCAGAGATTTCCTCTTGACCTGCTCCAAGGCCCAACTTTAGTCTGGGTCTTGTCACTGGCCAGAGCACTGGAGTGCTCGTGGAGGCAGGTGATGGGTCCTGTCCAGCTTGAGAACCTTACCCAAAGCCTGGTGGTTTTGCCGTCATACACACACATCTCAATACCCAACTTCAGTAGCTCAGCATCCTCTCCAGAGCAGAACCTTTTCCTCCAGGTTAGGGCCAGACTGGGATAGAACACCCAGGGGGTTTTCCAACCCCTTTTAAAAACCCTGTTTCTGGTTGTAGGAATGACATAGGCCTATCGAAGTTAAATGAAAAATATGGCTGAATGGCACTAAGTGAAAGGGGGGTTTAATTGTAACATATTAAAATAACCACAGACCTCTAAGTCTGAGGCTGAACCACAGCCTCAGACTTAGAGGTGTTAAATCTCAGATACGAGATCCTGAGAGTGGAGTATATGTTAGTCTTAAAGTCTTACCTATTTTTCATTTGCAAGAGAACTGTAGACTAATGATTAATAATCTGTAGCCTCATATTATCATTTACTGTAAAGCCTCAGTTACCCTAGTCGCATCAGGGCAGACTTCAGTGTGTTAACGGGCAGCCAGGCCTGAGCATGCAGGATTTCTGGGTTTTTATTTAGCTCCTGCTGGCGGAGGCATTACCTTTTTGGATTGTTGTCGGTTACAAATCTTGTTACTGCTGCAGGAGTTGAGTTGTTTTTCTTTGCCAAACTTTGTGTGGTTAACATCTATGATGGGTAGAAGATCTGATAACATTTATGACATTATGGGGTCAAAGGTCAAGGTCACACAGGGTCAGATTTAAAGTGGAGGCATACTGGCCAAGTTCTAAGCATTTCATTAAGACATCTTTTAGGCATAAGTTACAACAGTTAAGTTATCTAATGTATCTAATTTGTCCAATTTTAAAGTTTATCACAGATAAACTATAGAACTATAAAGATTTTTTCAAATGCAAAAAATAAGAAACATTTTACTTTGTACTGTTTTGCCTTCAGTTGCTTAGCTGATATCAGTCCATCTGTATTTCAGAATTAAGCTAAAGTAGTAAGTAAGTAGTATAATCTAAGTCTAATCTAAGTAGTTGAAATCATTCACTGTTGTATAAGCATAAGGTCATGATTTAGTGCGTTCTTGCCCATGGAACCTTTACTTTCTGGAGATGTCCCCTCACCTACAGCAGCAGTGTGTCTGCACAGCAGTAGCCAGAGCTGCACCCATGCACTTCTACTGTTCCCATTCAATTCAATTCAATTCAGTTTTATTTATATAGTGCCAATTCACAACAAAAGTCGCCTCGAGGCGCCCCATTTGCCTCTCAGCTGTAGGTTATTTGAGTAATAGCACACAGAGAAAAAAGCTTCAGTGTTTATGCTTTTTTGCAGGAGGATAAAAACTGATGTTTTTAATCAGCAGTTTCTGTGCTGATATCATGTTTTTAAGAATTTTTATTTGCTTCATTTACTTCCCATAAGTCTCTCTAATGTGCTTTGTGTCATTTTTATGAGTCACCATTAGTCCCATAGTGGTTATGAGCACTGCTTGCCCTGGAGTCCAGTATGGTGGGTGAATAAGCAAACGTATGGTTCTTACCTTCAGTATATGGGTGTCATAAGTACTTGGAGAAAAGTATTGCCATTTTTGAATCATACAGGCCAGAAAATTCTGGTTTTATAAGTTTGTGTGCTTAGAGTCTGCATGAGCAATGTGCAGTAGCACAGAAGATACTTCTGGTAATGTTATCTATGCAGTTACTGGTACTTTATTAATGCTTATCAGATCATATTGTAGAAAAAAAGAGACACTCATATATTTATGTTTTATGTTATTGGTGTCTGTGATGTCTTCAGCCTCTGTGCTGCTGACATCTGCTGGTTTGTTTAAGTACATGCAGTGCAATTTCCCCCCTGGGATTAATAAAGTATTCTGATTCTGATACAGTCAGTGCAGGGTACATGACCAGTGTATGTGGACACCTCCAGCAGATATAGAAATCTGCTAAAAAATCAAAAAAGCAACAAATTTTTCTTCAAATTCTCCTGTTTGTTTTTTAGATTGTGTAGTTTTGATATGTTTGTGTGTGTAGTGGAATTCAGGATTTGTATTATTGTGTGGCTTCTGACATAAAAAACTCCTAAATATATCTGAAATAAAGTATTGACTTTTCTGAGAGAGCAAAGACTCTTTTACACCCTATATATCATATTGAACCCTTGCTTTGAAATTTGAGTTTAAAAAAGTACATATAATATCTTGTTGTGCACAGCTGGTCACACTGAACGTCTGAATCATAAGATCAGTTTTTGTTATTCTTGTCGTAAATTTAGAAAACAGTTCTCCTGCTACAACACTAGATTTCACTTTATTTCATACACCTGTGCCAATGCGACTGAATGAAATACATGAATTGAGTGATTACGGTGTGGTGGTCCAGTACTTTCTCCATATTCTGCCGTGCAATAATATCATATATAACTATTATAAAATTGTTACCCATAATTACAGAAAGGTTTGAATTATATCTTTTACCATATTAAATTTTGTGTTTTTCGATGGTTGAACAAATTGTACCTCCCCTCGTCTTTTATATGCATTCATCTGTACCTCAGTTTCAGTTCCTTGCACACGCTTGAGTTTTAGTTTATTACATCACCATATATGGGGCTGACTCACAATGTAGAGTTCATTCCTGCCACCAGCAGATTTATACCAGCGTTTATAGCTTTACATCTGCTGCACAGACCACCAGCATAAATGACAGGATACTTCTACTGTAGAGATTGATTTTTCTCATTTGGACGCTTTCTCCAATACCTCATCTTCCATCTTCTATCTTATGTCTAATAAATATAGTGATGTAATGTCCCTGCATGGGAGCAGCAGCTTTATGGTATCTCCGTGTAATTGGTGTATCTTATTTCTCTCTCTCTCTTTACTTGCTTCCCAGAGGGATAATCCCTGCTCACATGGATGGATGGATGGATGGACGTCCTTTATTAACTAGGAAACACCAGTGCATAAACACACCTGCTCTTGTGTTGATTCCTGCAGTAGAATAGTTCTTGGTGGTGGCAAAATGCTCAGTAATTAGTCCAGGAGTTATTGCGTACTGGTGCTTGTTTATACAGTATCTTTAAAGTTTAAGCCAACATGAGCCAGGGCCTACTATTCAGCAATGCCAGACATTTTTGCAGAAGTGTGAAATTTATTATGAACAAAGCAGCATTTAGTTGGGGCTTGTTGTTACAGATGTCTGTGAGGTTTTCCCCACTAAACTTCTCACGTGATTATGTTTTAGAGACTGCAATTATCCAAGATAAAAGAGGAAATGAATATAAAGTCTTCTACTTTCCGCCCCCAGTAATCATGTGATGTCTTTTTTTCTGCAGAACAAATACTTTTATTTTGAATCTTTTAGTGGATTTTGGTGATAATACTCTGGCTTGCAGGATCTGAGTAGTTAATCAGCAACTGCTGATGGTTTCTGGAAATATTTTCTGTCACTGGAGCTTTACCTTTCAGCTGCACGTCACTACATGTGACTGTAATCTACTGTGGCTGCGTGCAAATGTATGTATGTAAGTGTGAATGTAAGCAGCAGCTGCCTTCATAATAAAATGCCTTTCACGAATTCACTGCAGACGAATGCAGCGGTGTGTTTACTTACCCTGCTCGCGGCCCTGTGCAGGTCAGAGCAGCTGACAGCTGACGGTGATGAAAAGTGTTGGGAACGCAGAGGGAGCGTTCATGTATATTTGAGAGCCTGCAGGGCGTTTATGGAGTTGTATGAGGAAATGTGAAGAAAACAGCTGGGATTGTGTTATCTGAAGGAGAAAAAAACTTACCTGAGTTTTATGGTTTTAAAATAGGAGTTTTCTTCAGTTTGAATTAGTAAGAATGATGCTTTGTTGTTAAAAGTTCTCAGAACAAACTTCATAAACCGCTGGTTTCTGTTATTTGTTATGCATGTGTCTAATGTTAAGACAGCAAGTTTAACTCTCAGCTGTTGAAAATCAACAGAAACCTCATCAAAGAGTCAGATTTGGCCAAAAAAAAATGTAGACAGGAAGGTTGAAACTGCTTTCAGTAATTACTGCAAAACTGAAACATATGAGTGTTTTTTTTACACTCTCTTTTTTTCATATTTGTGTTTTTTTCATATTTGAGACTACTCCACTCGTCATTAGGTCTGAATTGAGTTAGGATTTTGCTGGTTTTTGCCAGAAAGGAATAAGTTAAAAATGTAAGGAGAACTCTCATGCACCCAACAGTTGCTGTTGTTTGTTGAAGAAAGATCTTAATGTTTGTGCTGCAAATGAAGGTTTTATAATCTAGTTTAAAGAAGAAACTTGTCGGCAGTGGTCAGTTGTCTATCTCTGAATAAACTCTGTGGAGAATTGGAGGATGGGCAAAAGAAGAATATGTTGATGTGGATTACTTTATTCAAAACTGAGAAAAGGCCATTTGGGTTAGTGCAGGATGTGCTCTGTTAAATCATCTGTAACGCTTTTAGTGGCAACTTTTACCACTTATATGGTGACGATAATAAACACGATGGTCATGAACATAGAGGGCGTGGCCCTATTGGTTCACCCTCATATTAGGAAAGCGTAGTAACATGTACTATTTAATAATATAGTACTTTACCTGAGTATTTATTTTCCTGACAACTTTCAAGTTTAACAAAATATCTCTACTTTCTGATCCTTAGCTTTACAAATCAGGCTCATTACTTTAGGGTTAACACATTTGAGGGGAGTTATTCATTATTACATTACTGCATGCTTGAGGCGGGAATCAGAGACCCCACAATACAATATTATCACAACATTATACTTGCCTCATAATATGGTATTATTGTGATTTTAAACCTTTTGTGACATGCTGAGTATTGTAATAGCATATATTAAAACATACTGTGCTTTATTATCTGCGAATTAGGTCCCAAAACTTTGTCAATATCTGTTTTAATTAAAATAAAGGTCTCGTACTGTTCCTCGCATTTCATTTTTATTACTGCAGTATGGGATTGCTGAGCAGACAGACTAACACTGTCATTAAAACCTCTCATGAACTAGTTCCCTACAGTCGCCATGCAACCACTCCCTGAATATATATATATTTCAGTATATCCCTGAAATGGCCCAGTTTCTTCATGAATGCTGACCTAACACAACCCCACTTGAGGTGACGTAAATGCTATGATCATTAGTCTGGCAACAGCAGACGGCAATGGCAGCAAACGTGGTGTGATGTCACCAGAAAAGTATACGATCCCACGATCAATTTGGTTTTCGTTTTATGCAGATCAGATAAGTAGTCACAGAGATATGGCTAAAAATGTAATAATTTTATGGAAAACATCACCTGGTGGCCAATTTGTATTTTCTGAATGGGTGAAAACCTAATCAGTTCCAGATCTCATGGAGGTCTGTTACTGTGCCCAAATTCAAAATCCCTCATCAAATAGGTTTTGGGCTGTTACGATGGCACGAAAAATTTTCGGTAACAGCAGCAGCACTGATGATTCCATCATATCCATGGTTTTCAAGGGTATAATGACAAACTGAACTATTTGTATTGTAACCTTGTCTAAATTAACTGAATGCCATCATGTGCTGTTACATGTATTTTGAACAGCACAACTTGGACAACAAAAGTTATGAGGCTCCTTCAGCAACTGAAGAGTTAGAAAATAGATGTAAACATTGACCATGTAGGTAGAGTGAAAAACCAAACTGATTGTGGGATCATATACTTTCATGGTGACATCATGTCCTGTCTGCCACCATTGCAGTCTGCTGTTGCTGCGGCTGAAATCGATAAAAACATTTTTTAGGGGTATTATGGAATCAACTTTACTGCTACATACGTAGGTTCTTAAGCAATTTCCCCCCAGGGATTAATAAAGTATTCTGATTCTGATTGTGATCATTCTGATCATCCAATCTGCATTTGAAAAAAAAGAAAAAATGAATTTGACCATGGCATCTAGCCTCACATCATGTCAGGTGGGGTCAGGTCAGGTCAGCATTGACAGAAGAAGAAGAAATTTGGGCTTTTCTGGGGTATACCTTTGGCAGTATATCTCAGTGGTATATCAAACCTATATGAACCCAAATGGAGGAAACAAAAATGCATAAAAGAAAATCCTGTTGGTGTATCTAAAGCTGGTGCTAATCACGTGGTAAAAGATGTAAAGGTGAAAGAGACAAAAAGCATATCATTTATGCATTATACTTATTTTGTCTGTAATTGTGGAGGCAAAGTCATCCATCTACAACACAAGTGTGAAACATAGACCAAAACAGCCCACCAAACGGTCCAATCCAGCCCACTGGATGGCTTTGAAAAATGGGAAATGAAGGCCAATCATATTACACTGAAGTGAATAAGTAATAAAGAAACCATTAAAGAATAGAAACTAAGGTGCTTTTGTATTGTTATATTAAACAACAGAAAAGTTTCCGTTTTACTATTTACTACAGAAATTTAAGTTTTTATAGTGCGTAAAAACCACAGTAAAGCTGAAAAAATAGGACATCTTCTATGAATTCACAAAAAAATTCTGTGGTATAATTACAGGACAAAATCTGAGTAATGATCTTCCAGCACCTTTTCTGTAATTTTACACATTTATTATTAAAGTTATCAAGGGTTAAACCCAATGAGAAATGCTGATGGGTTTCTTTGATTTACCATTCTTTACCTTGTAGAACACAGGGGTTAAATGTATGGTTAAACTATTTTTATAGGTTATTAGGCAATAGTTTTACTGGTCTGGCCCACTTAAGATCAAACTGAGCTGTATGTGGCCCAAATGAGTTTGACACGCCTGATATACAGTGTAGGCATCAACAAATAGAGCTAGTTTTTTTCTACTCTGCTTGTGTACTCTGCAACGGTTGTTCAAGCTGAGTACATTAATTATAATAACTAATAAAAGTTGAAATGAAGTTCCACTTCCCTTGTATTTATATTATTTTTGAATTATATTAATATGAGGGTCACTTAGCTTTGCACAAAACATCTAATAGAAATGTCCTTCAAATCAATACTTTATACTTTTATACTTTGATTACATTTCAGAGCCTGTGCTTTTTCACTTTTACTTGAGTAAAGAAGTTGAATCCATACTTCAACCAGTCTTTTTAAACACGAGTATCTATATTTCTACTTGAGTAAGATGTATGTGTACTTTTGCTACCTCTTATGCTATGAGATGCTGATACTTTCACATATTTTCATGCTTTTGGTTGCTATTGACCATGTAGTCATAATACTCCTGATCTCAAAAACTTTCATTTGGTGGTGCTGGAGGTTAATTTTTCCTGGATGTGACTGTTTGTGAGCCTCCTTGAATGAATTTTAAGGCTCATTCCTTTGTGCAATACAGCCAACCAGTGACAAGAAACCTTATCGCTTTCTTTCTATACTTCACACTCTAAAATACCATGTGAATTGTGATGGCTTGTGAGCCAGATGAGCAACTACATCACTGACTTTCTGGTCTAGGTAATGGAATTTTGCATAATTCCTATTAACAAGTGTATCTTTCCCCTGGAATATTTTTAGGCAAATCTCAAATGCTCAGGTGTGAGACCTCTGATGAAATGACATGGAAATGACCCTGTGAAAAAAGGCCTCTCTGAAAGCACTTCTCATAGAAATATGACACAACTGTCGTTGTGTGGTGGCCTGATATAAAAGGATGATTTCATATAAACACATAAATTTAGAGTGAATAAACTGTTTCTTAATGGGGAGGATCAAAAACTGATACTTGTGTGTGTTGTAAGGATATAAACCTGTAATAAATTGTTTAAAATGCACTGTGTCATTTTATACAATTCATAGTCTAAATAAAACCTGTAACTCCTAAATGAGCATATGATAAAGAAGAGATGAAGATGTACCTTCGGCTGCTCACTTGTGTTCTCCTCAAAGGGTTGCCACGGTAGATCAATTCAGCAGAGGTTTTACGCCAGATGCCCTTCCTGAAGCAACCCTCCATGGTGAGAGGGGCTTGTGTCCCCACCTGGAATCGAACCAGGGACCTTTCGCTGGTAAGGTGATGTGTAAACCACTACACTACAGGGGACGCACATACTGTAAAGAGGGCAATTGCAATTAAAATAAAACCATGACTTGTAGATTTTTTAAAAAAAAAGGTAACTTTAAAGTATTACCTTGTAGTTCTGCAAAAATTAGTTTGTGTTGTAACTGCAACTCCTTCAGTAAGCAATACATTTTTGTCACTTTTAAAGCTTTGTGTGGTTCATGATTCTTAATTTGGAGCTTTTGTGGCAGTTCTTGTTGTAAAATGAATATTTTGTGTTGGGATTGATAAAATTAGGCATTTGGAGACGCCACTTTGGGCTTGAGGAGATCAGTTTTCTTAACTTTTGCTGCCCTACTGATGAAGTAATCTTTTTTTCACAGTAAATAAACATTGATTATAGCTCCATTAGTTTGGTAGTGCAAACAGGAGCCCTTTAATGGGACAGATTAGTAGATTATAATCTTTTCTGTTTCTAATCTGCACTGGAAAACAAGAAGATAAAGACGTTAATGATGCGTTAAGGAAAGCAAAATTTCACAGGACTAAACTCTAATGACTTGAATGTTCCTGTTCACCAGCAGCAGTTGTGTTGTATGAATGTGCAAATGATGGAGATGAGACAGTGTATCATGCAGTGTGGGTGTGGGAGGTCTGAGGCCTGGAATGTGCAACAGCTGGATGTCCGAGCTGGCAGATGAGATGGGGTAGCTGCTGGATAATGAGGGCACTCCGGGCCATGTAGAGGAGGTGGAGGAGTGTTGGTGGGGTGGATCCATCCTTTCTTGATCGCCCATCTGTGAGAACCTGGAACAGGAGCATTTTCCGAGGAATTTCGCCGATGAGGCAATGGAATCAGTCTCGTGGGAGGGCAGCTGCTGTCTCTCATTCATCCCTAATGCTGCTGCTTCTCTCCAGCTGTGTTCATGGCGATTATCAGATTATGTTGCTCCAAAAGCTCCAGAAAGTTGACTCTGTGTTTTACTTTTTAGTTATTGCCGTTATCTGAGAAACAACAAATCAGACTATTAAACGCAATGAACCTGTCAGCATGGTGTGACTGAACCACCCTGGTTTCTCCTTTTGTTGCTGAGAAATGAGGTCATTTTTCTTGTGCTGTCAGTCAACATACCCATTATACTCTCACAGCATCATCTTAGTCTGTCAGCTGCTGTGTTCGTTTATTTTTCCGTCCTGGTCTTTTTTCCCACCTTAACACACAGCCATGTGATTCCAAAGTAATCAGACTTTGCTTAAAAGTAAGAGTATAACAGTTTTTATATATTTTAAAGTATTGCATGAGCATTTAAAAGTTAGAGAGAGAGTAATGAATTAGAAAAACAACCAGTATAAATGCTTCAGTAAAAGTACTTTCTCACAGGTGCAGGTTCACAGAGTTACAGTCCTGTCAGAAACTAAGTACACCCGTACTACTTAATTGCACAGAAATTAAGAGGAGAAGTAGCAGCCAGGTGTTGCTAGTTAAATGCACTTGATTAATTGATCATCATCAGTGTGATCACGTCTATGAAAGCAGAAGTTTTGGCAGTTTGCTGGTCTGGAGCATTCAGGTGTGTGTTAACACAATGCTATAATGCTATTCCCAGGAGTAGACGTCCCAGCAAATTCACCCCAAGGTCAGACTGTGCAATGCTCAGAGAAACTGCAACAACCCAAGAGCTGCATCTCAGACTCTACAGGCCTCATTTAGCATGTAAAATGTTAAAGTATGGCTTGTTTGGAAGGGGCAACAGGAGAGAAACCCTTCAGCCTAAAATGAGAATGACAGCACAGCTTAGGTTTGCAAAACTGCTTCTGAACAAACCCTAAGACTTCTGGCACAAGGACAATGTTCCCACAACAGCAGGTATACAAAAGAATGGCTGAAAAAGAAAAGCATCAAGGTGTTGCAATGGCCCAGTCAAAGTCCTGACCTCCACACCGCTGAAATGCTGTGGTTGGACCTTAAGACAGCTGTGCATAAATGAATGGCCACAAGGCTGAATGATCTGAAGCAATACTGTAATTTCCTTTAAGAAAGAAAAAGAGGACAAATAAAATATTGAAGGACAAGACGTATTCCCAAAAAATTTTAATTTTAAAATCATGCTGCTCTGCAAAAATTAAAACTTTTCTATCCCTGAATCATAACAAAAAAGGTTTTTATTATAACAATAAATGCCCAGTTATATTTACTTATATTTATTAATTGTGTAGGAACTGATTTTTTAGAATGATTGTTGGCATCTTGGATGCTCGAAACAGCTTTGGATTTATTAAAGCACAGTTTTACACAGTGACTCATCTACAGTCCCTTTACTTTCATACTGAGGGTCATTTGAGAAAATTAACACCTTTCTTGGGTCTTCTAGTTAACTCAGCTTAGTGTAAAGACTAAAAGCAGGAAAAAACAAAGAGCCTGGCCCTTTCAAATAAAAAATACAGCTAGTACCATTCCTAAAGTTTGCTGTACTACCCTTTTTTTCATGTTTAATTAAGTTGTATTAAACTGTAGGTTATCATATGGACATAACTGTGTTTCAAACACTGACTTTTTACATTTTCAGCTCATTACTAAACTTTGGAGTCACACAAGCTTGTAGTACTCATGCATTCTCAGTGAACTGTGAATCATAACAGTTTTCATTTGCTTGTAAGTGCATTTATTTAGTCCTTGCTTCAGGATTCACATTAGATTTCTGCAAAAAAAATGTCCCAAAAGAAATAAAAAGCTGGCAGCGGAGGCTCCTTCTAATCTGAAGGGTTTCTTCTAAAATATGAACCAAGTCATTTTTTAATTATGATCTATAGTTTATTCATAAACTCTACTTAATTCTGCTGAGATTATTTGTGTGCAAAATGGGTGTGTCTGTGTGGTAAAGGGAATGTCTGCATGCTTTCTAATGTCTAAGGGGACTCAAGTCACACAGGGAGGAGTTTTAGTGTATTTGGGCAACTCTGAGTAAGTGTTTTTTTCTTTTTTTTGAGAGAGTTTGCACTGGGATCTCTGCGGGGTGGGTCTCAGAGCAGTTTTTAAGTCTCTGCTTTCATTCACTGGATGCTCAGTGGCCCTTGAACAGCTTGGCTTTAACTGCTGACTGGCTGGCTAACAGGTGGCAGTTTGGGGAAACAGTGAGAGCACTGTTGCTGCAGCCAGCATCATGTGGAGGAGGCTCCAGACTCGGGTGCTTATCCTCGTCCTCTGTGCCGGGAGCCTGGAGGCTTGGTTTTGGTCATTAAATCCAGAGCCCCCCGTGCAAAACCCAACAAAGGCAGGAGCAGTAACGACAGATGCTACCACGACAGAAACTGGCACAATGGAGGAAGGTACTACAATGACCGTCACTGGTGCAAGAGAGGAGGATGAAGGTGCTACAACCATAGGTAGTGGTGTAAAGATGGAGGAAGAAGGTGCCAACATGACAACTCCTGGTATGAAAGAGGAGGAAGGTTCTGCTACAACGCTCAGTGGTACAAAGATGGAGGAGGAAGGTGTTACAATGACACAGAGCAGTGTAAAGATGGAGGAAGAAGGTGTCATCATGACAGCTACAAGTATGAAAGAGGTGGAAGGGTCTGCTACAACACTCAGTGGTGCAAAGGAGGAGGAGGAGGAAGGTGTTACAATGATAGGTAGCAGTGTAAAGATGGAGGAAGAAGGTGTTACAATGACACCGAGCAGTGTAAAGATGGAGGAAGAAGGTGTTACAATGACACCGAGCAGTGTAAAGATGGAGGAAGAAGGTGCCAACATG
>VUQH01084158.1:0-15601 GCA_015106775.1 Etroplus canarensis
ACTAGACATTATCTCCATGTATTTTGACATACGAGTAACGTGAGTCTCCCTATGAATTAAGTACCTGCAATATATGGTCCTCGTATGCCAGACGTATGAACCATATGCTGGCAAATGGAGATTTTGTGCATGCTCAAAATTTTCCCGTGACCTCGCCGTACTACCATGTATACTGGAGTACTTCAGCATGCTCTTAACTTATAGAAAACTTCCCTAGAACTTAATTGACATTTGCCGGTGTATTTGCAGTTTTTTTCCTACATCGGCATATGCTTGTTAAATCATCAAGGTGTGACAAGGGCTTAAGTGCTGCGGTTGTCTGGACCACGTCAAATACGTCTTACATACATCAATAAGCATTGGAGATATGTTCAATATAAGTGACTCATAGGTTCAGAGCACGTAATTAATTTTGTGCATGCTGGACATTATCTTGACGTATTTTGACTTATAAGTAACTTACAAGTAGTGTGTGAACGTGTGTCAGTGACCGCATAACCTACCTACAACTTATGGCCTGTGTATGCAGGATGTATGAGCCATATGCTGATATACGTCAGAAATTTAGTGAATGCACAACATTTTTCGACGACCTTGCCTTACTAGCATATCGGCATGCTTCGGTGTGCTCTTAACTTATACAAAACTTACCAATAACTTGTTCGACGCCATATTTTTCCTACACAGGCGTACACTGGTTAAATCGTCAAGGTGTGACAGGAGCTTAAGGCTGAACCCGGACACCCTTGACAGGAGGCTAATTTCTGCCACTTGTATTTTTGATCTGCTTTTGGTAACTATGCAAAGCTCAGGGCCATAGGTGAGGGCAAGAATTTGGATCAACTGGTAAATCAACAGCTTTGCTTTCATTCTCAGCTCTCTCTTCTCCCCACAAGACCTATACAGCCTCTGCATTACTGCAGATGCTACGCCAGTCTGTCACCAGTTAGTTTCCCGCGCTCTACAAAAAGCTGACATGAGCTCCTGAGACCACTGAACCTAAAACCCTCTGCCCCATGGGTGCACCCAGAATGTCTGTCCATAAGAATTATGAGCAGGATTGGTGACAATGGGGAGTCCTGGCAGTGGTGCTGATGATTACATCATATCCTGCTTTTTAGGGATATAATAATTTAAATAAAATTCAAACTAACGCTGAAATTAATAAAAACTGAACTAAAACTAAAAATTTTCAATTAGTAAAAATGTAACTGAAAAAACAAACATGTTCTGGAAACTAACTGAAACTAAACTGAATTGAAAATAAAAACTCAAAATGAAATAAGAATATGAACTAACTAGAAAATTAGTTTAATTAGAAAACAAACTATAATAACTCTGACAGCCTACCCAAAGGGTGTGGTCAAGTGCCTTCACCAGGTCCATAAAATACATGCATATTGGCTGGACATACTTCCACATTCCTGGCCATGGAACACCAGACCAGCTCTTTTTCCTCTTGGTGATATTTGAGGGATGGACTAGAGAATATTTTTTAAAATAATCAAGTACTTGATTTTTTTTTAAAACATTCTGCATTATTGCTTGAAAATACCTATTTAAACTATTATAAAACCAAATCAAAAAAGTTGACGTTGATCTTTTTTGTTGTAATAATAGTTACAAAAACCTTTAAATTAGAGCTAAAACAACAAGTGGACTAACTGATTAATCATGTGCATTGCTGACTTTTTAATTTAGAAAAGTTGAATACATTTTCTTTTATATTTTATGACATTAGTACTAAATGATGAATTTGTATCCCCATAGTGTAGTGGTTTACATATTTGCCTTTCAAGCGAAAGGTCCCTGGTTCAATTCCAGGCGGGGACACAAACCCCTCTCACTGTGAAGGGTTGCGTCAAGAAGGGCATCTGGTGTAAAACCTCTGCCAAATTACCAATACAGATTAATCTGCTGTGGCAACCCCTTGGGGAAAATAAAAAAGGAAGCAGCTGAAGGTCCATTTAGTACCAAATGATGAATTGCTAATAAATGTTAAGAACAATATTAAGTTGCAAATTGTTATGACACAGGGAGTTGGAAATCACTATTCAGGACAAGGGGTAAAATATGTTAAAAACCAATGTTCCTTCTTTCAAGAATAGCCAGATGAGTTGGTTTTGGCATCTAATTAGGAGTCCTTATAGAATTCTTGGTGTGGAGATGTTGTATACTAGCCACCCAACTTGGTGGAGAATCAAATGCTGAGCCAGAGAACATTGGAGAGATTCTGCATTACGTCTGGCGTGACAAGTTTGGATCCCAGTAGAAGGCAGCATGCTTAACTGGTGTTGTGATGACACAAACCTAGATATAGTGATTTTTCCAGTTTAAATTTGGGAACATCAGTTTGAAAAAGGGTAGCAGTATTCTGAGTGTTTTCATCTGAATCCTTTGGCCTTTTCCCTCCTGGCTTATGTCAGTTTATCTATGTATTTCCCCCCTCACTCACGGAGACTATAGTCCTCAGGTGTTAACAATAACCACACAGTCCTGGAAACAACATTTTGTGCTTTACTGTGTTTAATGTGTATGTGTGTCTGTGTGCTTACGATTGTGTGTGCATGCATGCGTGCATGTGTGTGTGTTAATCTATGTGTATGTGCGCATGCATGTGTGTGTATGTGTTTTCTCATGTGGTCTCCCAAATGATGCTCAGCACAGCAATGGATCCTAAAGGAATCTGCTCTTTGTTACAGACAATTAAACTCAGTCTTGTCTGTATCCCCTGCCAAAGAAACAAGCACTCTTGCACACACGCGCACTCACACACATACAGTGAATAGACATTGTAACCACAGAAGTAAGGTTCAAATATCACTAAACCTCACAGGAGATGCTGGTGACCTTTACCACAGCAGCAGCATAGCCTGTCCCTTTCCTTCTGTCACTCTATAGCTCTTTTCCTCTCTCTTCTCATCCACATACTGTACACCTTATCAGGCTTCCTCATACCTCTCTTTCCCCCGAGAGCTCTCCACCTCCCTCTGTCCCACCACATACACCCCTTCACCTTCACATCTCCCTTTTATACATTGAACCTCCCTGACAGCAAGGGCAATTTTTCTTCTATCCATCCACCGTATCTGTCACAATCATTTTACACCCACTACACAAATGTTCAGAAAAGTGGAAGCTGAAAATCTAACCATCTTGCGTGCATCAAAGTCAATAGGACAACATGGAACAATATTTCACTTTTGAAAGTGAGCATAGCTATAATGCAAATAAAATTCTCGTGGTGGGATCCTTAGAAATCAAAGAGAAAATGGATTAAATGTCTTCCATGGTAGCATTCCACCCTCTATTACACAACAGAAGACTGCTCAGCACCACACTTCCATAGTACTTCCATCCTTCCAATTAGTGAGTAGACGTGGTTGAAATCTGAGGTTGCATATAGGAAGTGGAAACAAGGCTCTGTTTTAAATAAACATAATTCAGACAAAATTAAACACGATAAAGTACATTGAAGTGACTTTCTTACCTGAGTCAACTAAGTTTTGAATCTGTGGAAGATTAATTTAACTTTTTCAGATATTTGTGAATCTACAAGACAATAACTAGATTGACAGAATGTATTGAACAAAATAATGCCAGTGGTTGGTGTAATTTTCTGTGAGTCAGGTCAAACACTGAGACCAAGTTATCTGTATATATGTATCACAATAACCTTCTCAATTAATGATTTGATTTTTTTAATTTCTTTGAATAAGTAGTTTACAGAGCCTGCCCTAACAATGTGCACTTCAGGGAGTGGCTGTATTAAAAGCGGGCTAAATTCTGTCAGGTATTTTCCTATGTTAAATCCTCTTGGAAATTTGTCTTTCAAACTCTCTTCTTAGTTCTCTCGTTATTTTTTCTCCTTCCTCTGTCTTTCCTGTGTATAAGTATGTGTTGCACCCTGCTTATGAGAATCTGAGAAGGGGGGAGGACAGTTAAAAAGAGAGGGAAGAGGCACTGAGTAAAACAGCAAAACAGGCTGAGAGAGGATGACAAGGACTCAGAGAGAGGGAATGAGAGACAGGGTGCAATGAGGAGGAAATGGGAGGGAGGAAGGAGGAGGAGATGATAGTTTGAGGGGTCGAACACCACCTGGTATTCCTTTACAACCAAGGAAAATGCCTAGAGAAATGATAATAAAATAGAGAGAAGTCGCAGAGCCTTCTGTTGCTGACAGGAGCTGTGTACGTGCCCTGCAAGAGGCGTGTGTGTGCGTGTGTGTGATGAATAATTCATGGATGTTCATTAAGGAGAGAAAGTGTGAGTGACTGATTGTGTACGGGTGTGTGCGTACATGTGCACCCTTCCTTGCTCTGTGCCACATCGCCTGCCTTGTGGCTGCCATCTGGCTTCACGCCATCAGAGTGCCACCCTCCAAAGCCCTCGCTCTTGCAAACATGGCAGGAGAGGAGGGATGGGGGGTTGGGGAGTGATGCTGAAGAGATGAGGGGGTTTAGAGGAACAGCATATATAAAGAGGAGGTATGGGGAAAGAGCCGCAAGTTAACTTCTCTGTTTCATTGATAACATGTGACATCCACAGTCTGGTAAAGAGAGATGTGCAGTTGGATTTGAAGCATAATGACAGTCCGTCACATATGATGCAAAGTGATGCACTGTCAAGTCAGTTAACATAGACCTCTCCCTTTTCTCCCTCAATTCATTTTACATAGGCTCATTTGATAGAAATCAGCTTTTGTTTTGTGGCTGTAGTCTCTAGTGTGTGTAGAACAGGTTGAAACATTTCTGATCTGTTATTACTATGATAGCAGATTGTTAAAAATAGCTAAATGCCTCCAGATAGGCAAAAACTGGTAATTTTGGTCCTTGGTGTCTCATTATTCTCATGTGGAATTGATTTCTATGTTTTTAAAGTTGTACCTTGACATAAGGAATAGAGACCTAGTTTTCATGGATCTGTTGTTTTGTTGTCATGCTGATGACAGCATCTCTGTGCAGCCTCTTACTGTCCTAATTGGCTTATTCTATATATAGTTTTAAAAAAGTCATCTCTTAACCACAGACCTGAAGATGTTTAGTTATAAATGGTAGTGAAAATTTTTGTTAAAAAAAAAAGATTCTTCAGAACACTGTTAGATCTAAATTCTGATTTACTGTAGAGTATTTATTTCTAGCTTTGATCATCCTTTCAATCAGTAAGAAAAACATTGTATTCACCACATTAAGATAATAAGATGTCGGAAAAAGAAAAACACAGGTGTTAAGTAATAATGACTAAACCATTTAGCTGCTCCACTTCAAGGCTACTGGTATTGTCTTTACTGGCTCTGTATTGTGACTTTTACAAAGGACACAGTCATTAAACACCTGGATTTTTCCTACTATGGCAAGTCATAAGAAGTGCCAAGGGAAAGAAAGGGCATGGAACAAAAGCAGACATGTTTCAAACAAATAAAAAGGTCAGCCAGACTTGTTTGGAGGAGAAAACAAATTCAACACAATTAATAGATGCCTTGCCTTAACTTTGATCTATTTTGCTTATATCAGGTGCATTTTCTACTATGTGCATAGACACACGCATCTTTCCTTAATTCCTCCCTTGTTCCTGACATCATTAGTTCCCTAGAGGCCACTTCCTGCTACCAACACGTCATCTTTCACTCATGCATTGTGACTGGCAATGACAGATGAATTTGTAAGGGAAGTATGCACAGTCTGTGTATTTAACACAAGCAGTGATGGCTGTAAGATGTATCTTCAAATAAGCGCATGTGTGCGTGTGTGTGTCCATCTGGAGGGGTCTTTGGGGTCACAGTAATCTGCTATAGCAATCTCGCTCTGTAATCATCTCAGTGGTCAGCAGGTGGTCCGGTAGAGGGCTGGAGAGCAAAGTTTTTGCACATTTTCACTTCTCTTATCCAACCAAGACCATTCTGCTCCATACAACTCTAACAACAGTTAATGTTGCTCATGTAGTGTAAGTGTACCATGTATGACTACCACAAGACTGCCAAACTTAACTAAACTTGTGTGTAAAGACAGGTAAAGTTAAATATTAACCATGTTGCAGTGGGTAGATTTATTCAAATGTAAATATAAGGAAGTATTTTTCATATCACATTACTATCCACAGCAGTGAGATGTTTGTGTTGACAGTGCTGTCCCCCGCTTTGGTGCACTTGACACACTCCCCTTGTGGATTTGGAGAGTGCCAAAAGTGGTACAGGGACAGTTCAGTCAGCTCAGGAAATACAGCAGGAGGTGCATGTAAGCAGGAACAACAGGCATTATTGTAGCACAAAATACGAGGGTGTATCCTGGCTACATCAGAAAACATATTTCCTGATAGCTGTTTACCTCCGGGACAAAACCACCTTATTCTCCTGTAATGGAAAGGTGACAGATAACAGAGCAGAGAGGATAATGATATATATTCTACCTCAGTTTCCTTTTTTTTTTCTGTTTCACAGTGGAAGGTCTTAGCTCAATAGCAAAGCTATTTCAGGAGATCTGGGTCTTATCAAGCCACCACACACAGGGATAATGAACTTGTCCAATCTTGGTACATTAAATACATGTGAGTGTGTGGGTGTATGTGTGTGTTCTGTTTTAACTCAAGAGGACAGCCTGTGTGTTGTTACATAGTGATGAAGGGGGCTTGTTTATCTCTACCTGGCACCCTTATCACATCTGCACATGTGACACCTTTCAATAAGCCTCAGTCCGCACCTTTCACTGCTCTCTAAAACGGGGGCTGGAGAGATAAAGCATGAGTGTGTGTATGTGTGTGAAGGAGTTGGAAGAAGAGAAAGAAAAAAGAAACATTGTGAATGCTTACATTTTACGCTGCTTTATACTTCTGCTCCACAAGGAAACACTTTTGAGAATCTCTTATAGGAGAATCTCTGCATATCAGTGACAGGATAAAGGAACTCTGGAGCATACAGTTAAATAATTTGATGGGGTGCAGCAACTAACATCTTCACAAACTGCATGCCTTCATCAGAGTAGGAGGGGCTGGTGGCAGTAATTTAAATTTCCTATGTACAGCTAATGGCTGCCTCAAAGGGTTACAAAGTAAATCTGAAAGGTTAAGAAAGGAAAGAAAGGAAGAAAAAGACATTTTGCTACACAAACTGGTTGATTTGGGCTTTTTTTAAAAGTAAATTTTAATGCTGTTTCATGCAAAAAATACTCCAACTCCCCATAGGATGCCCCCCAACTGCCCCCTTTGAAAGATGTATACAGTACTGTGTTTTACTTAAGTAACAGATGTGACCACTTACAGCACTGTGGCAGAGAAAATGAGACAGAAAGAGACAACACAGAGAAATGTAGAGCAGGAAGTTGGAGGCCTAGCTATACAGAGTGTGAATGGTAAGAGTGTGTGGAGCAGAGAGCTAGGCCTGTTGGCCAGTTTCCAGTGGGGATAGTGGGTGTCCCTGTGCCAGCTGGCAGCCTGTCTCTCCCATCTGTGGAGCCTAGGAGAGTGTGCAGTAATCTCTTGGAGACAGCGGCTCAGCCCAGGCCAGATTTAAAGGGATATGGCCAGCTGGCCAGGCATGGACAGGTTCATACCACGGAGAGAAAGGAAGGGCAGGAGAAGGCCACAGAGAAGAGGATGAGTGAATGAACAGTGATGAAGCAGGTCAGGCGTAGTGGGGAGGATGATATGGGAGTTGAGGATTGGTGGTCAGGGAGCAATAAAGAGCACTGGTAAGAATGATTATAGTCCAGCTGCCAGCAAATTATGGAACTCGCTGAATGTAATGTCCATGCCTTTAGCAGTGAATACCACAGCAGTTTTGTGCCAGCTCCAGTAATGGGACATATACCTGTGTCAATCCTGGCTTATATACTTCACTGCTCTGTTTTTTTCTCACTGCTCTGTGTCACAAAATTAATGAAGCTAATTGAAGAGCGACTTTGTGCTCAGTCCAGAAAAAGAAATAAAACAAGCTGTAGGCCAAGTAGCTCTGCTTAGCTCTTGGTTTACTCCTCTCTGTGATTGTTGCATATGGTAATCAGAGCCCAGCTGGCTTGTTGGCTGAGGCTAGGGCCATCATTTCAAAATAAGATTGGTCTTACAAAGTAATTTAATCCAGTATTTAACTTTATTTTGTATGAGAAAATTTCCAGTGGCATAAGATAATGTCACTTAGGCCAACTCATTTTATCTTTACTTTCAAGAATTTGTATTATTTTTACTTTTGTTCTTTTGAAAATTTTGTGAATATTCTTTCAAAGTAAAATGGTATGAAAAATAACCAGACACTTGTAATGAAACTGCTCACCTGTTTCAAAAGAATGTAGGTTTTATGACTGAATACCAGAACCAAAGACCTGATAGAACAGCTTTTTTTCTGGCAGTATGGGTGCCAGGTGAAGAAATGTGAATATTAACATGAAGATATTGAGTGATTCAAGCTTACAGCTGGGGTCTGACTCCATATGTTAGCAAGCACATACAAAATCCCTGCAGGGAAAGATGTTTCAAAACATAAAGTCACAATAATACAGCTATAGTAACAATAAAAAAAATGGTCATACATGTACATATCTGAAAGATATCTGGAAATTATATTGTGTACACATGCAAGCACAGGTGTCCTCAACTCATACACACAGAGACTTGCACACAAGCGGGAAGGCACACAGAAACTCACACACGCCTGCAGCAATCTGAAGAGAATAAGCGAAGCCATGCAAATCCCCAGATGTGCAGGAAGACAGGGGGAAGATGAGGAAGAGAGGATTGGGAGAAGTGGAGTGCCTGGAAAGAGGGGAGAGGGATTCTGATGGTGAGGAGGAAGAGATGGAGAGAGGGGGAGAGGGGGTGTGGTGGGGAGGGCTGGGTGTTTACTACTATTTAAAAGGCAGTGGGTGCTGTGTGCAGATTAATAAACAGGAGGTAATAGCAGAAGGACTCTATATTTATTTTTTATCTTAAATGTTGCTTGTTTGTCGGGCTGGATGAATATTGACTGTGAAATTGGGATCAGGGGCGACACATGCCAGTGCTCGGCCTTATCTCTGGGATGCAGGCAGGCCTGGGGCCGTTATCACTGTGCCACAGTGGCGTGCCGGCACTCCAGCGCTCTCAAAGCCGCCACATTCCCTTTGTATCTGCCTGGAGAAGCCTGTTTACCTTTCACTGGCTTGATATTCCTATTAGAGCCGCTGACTATTTACTCACTGCCTCCTCCTCTCCCTCCACCGGGCACCGTGCTGTCTCTCATCTCTTCTTCTTTCTGTTTCTCTCTCTCTGTTTAGCTATGCCTATCTTTCTCGTTTTACTGTTTGTCTCTTTGCAGTATACCTTTTTGTCCTGCCTCTACTTATGACCTTCACCATGACATAAAGTTCTGGACATGGCTTTGCGTACTAAGAAGTAAGTAGCTATGAACTACAGGGAACACTTTTATAAAGAAGGTAGATTAGTTGACACCTTGCAACTCTGGCCCAAACACTTTAAACAATGAAAACATCTACATTGTCCACACTTTACATTTGTTTCTTTTAACAAGGACATTTGTCACCTATCCTTCTCAGTCAAGCTTGCAATCTTTGTTCCATAATGGCTCAAATTTCACTCCTGCTATATGCGTGAAAGGGAAAAAAAATGCTATTCTTTCCTTTTACACAAATTTCAGTTATTTTTGTTGGGCTCCACATACTGCCAAGTGATCTACTTTCCCTGAACACCCCCCTGTAAATACACACATAAAGGACTAAAGTTGCTGTTCTACTGCTTTTTTGCTATCTGGTTTTTGTAGACTCAAAAAAAAAAAAGCAGTCATGTAAGAATTAGGTTTATGTGGGGAGGGGAGCAGCTGTAGCAAAAAGGGTTGTCAAGTAGGCAGTCTGAATGCTGTCAATTAAAGGATAAAGTCTGTGAAGTAAAGAGTTTTAACAATAAAACACAACATAGGGCAAGAATGAATTTAAGAGAAATCATGTTACAAAAAAATTGTCTGCCAAAAGGCACCAGATGTGGTGCAAGCCCCAAAGGGATGATTCCTTTAAAGAACGTACCCTACTATCACCAGACAGCTGTGTGCACCAGCTTTTCATTGCATCACAACCTGCAGGCAAGTACAGCTAAAGCAGAAACAAATTGAGTTTGGCAGCCTATCAGTTACTTAAAGCACTCCGAGATTTAACTGGCACACCTACTGATGAGTGAAAAATTAAAGAAAAGCTGCAGTGAGGTGATCAGGTGGCTCTGTTATGCTGTGGGGGGACATGTTTTCAGCATGATTTGGGCCCACTTTTCTTGTCAGAGGAAGGGGTCACTAAATCAATGCAAAGCTGTTTTAACTTCCTAAGACCAGAGCTCTTCTTTGGTCTACATGGAGCAGTATGAAGTATAATTTGCAGAAAATCCAAATGTAATGTTTTATGTAATCTTTAATCTAATATGCTTTACCCTGTGATAAAACGTCTCTGTCATGAAGGGAGCCATTTCTTTTAGGATGAACAATGGCCCAGTCCATAGAGGGTGAAAAGTCATAAATGTTTTGTTAATCATGAAAATTATGTGACTCATATATACCTTTACAGTCACCATATTTTTATTCAATTGAATGACTATGGTAGAATTTGGAACAATGTGTTACGCAGCACTCTCCACCACCACTATCGAAACCTGAAATAAGTGAATATCTTTATAAAGACTTGTGGTCCATCCCTCCAGTATGTTTCAAGAGACTTGTATAATTAATGCAAAGGTACACTATAGCTATTCTAGCAGCATATGGTGCCCCAGCACCTTGACAAGACCTTTTATGCTGGTTTTCCCTCTATTCTGTCACTCATCTGTATGACAAGAACATCAGCGACAGATTTCATTTAAGTGACACAGAAATGTAAGTTTCTTATCTCCTCTGCTCTCCTCTTCTCTCCTTTCTGAAGGTAAGAATATTCAGATTCTTCCAGTGATGACTGCCTCTTCTCTAACAGCAATCTTCATGGCAGTTTTATTTTTTTTGTTTTATCTCTCGCCTGCATGCGGGGTATGCTGAGGGGCTTGAGGCGCAGTATGCCACATGCCATGCCATGAGGTGGGATAAGGAGGTAACAAACACATGGGCAGCACAGAGCAACCCTGATCAGAGTGTCTGCCAGGGTCCTGATAAGCTGACAGGCAGGAAAGGACAGCAAGAGGTGGAAGGATTGGGTTATGGGGACGTAAGGCTGTTGTCAATGGAGAGTGCTTTCAGTGGCAGAGCACTAATGGCCATGAATATCCTGACAGTCCTGTAGATTTTTATTTATTTATTTTTTCATTTTTAGAAAGTCTGGTTTTACAGAGGAATAAAACACTTTCTTAAGCAGGTGTCCCTGACCTGCAGTCTTTGATAAACATGCGTTGCAGTTTTTTTTATTTGCTTGTAACCGTGTACTGGTGCATCTCAAAAGATTCTTAAATATGCAGTTTTATTTAAAAAAGGTACATTTCAATATATTATATATCCATTAGACTTAAAGTGAAATATTTCAAGTCTTTTTTGTTTTAATTTTAATGATTATAGCACATAGCTCGTAAAAAATGTATCTTTTGGCTGCTCCCTTGTATTCTCCCCAGTGGGTTGCCACAGCTGATTAAGCCACATTGGTAAACTGGTAGAGATTGTATGCTGGATGCCCTTCCTGACACAAACTTCCATGGCAAGAGGGGCTTGTGTCCCCACCTGGACTCAAACCAGGGATCTTTTGCTTGTAAGGCAAATGTGCAAATCACTACACTACAGGGGGCACTATAGCATATAGCTCATGAAAATCAGAAATCCAGTGTCCACCTTTTGAAAGTATATTCATTCACACACTCAGTGCGTGTTCAGGACTCCTTTACCACAAATTACTGCCTCAGTATGGCATGACATGGCATGGATCCAGTCCGCTTATAGCACCACTGAAGTGTTATTGAAGCCCAAATTGCTTTGTTATCCACCTTCAGCTTGTCTGTATTTTGGAGTTGAGTGTTTCTCACCTTACTCTTAACAATACCTCATAGATTCTCTGTGGGGTTCACATCAGGCAAGTTCGCTGGCCAATCAAGCACAGTAATAAAATTATCAGCAAACCATTTGGTTATGGTTTTTGGCACTGTAGGCAGGTACTAAGTCCTGCTATAAAAGATAATCAGCATTTGCATAAAGTTTACTAGCAGATGGAAACATGCAGTGCTCTGTAATCTCCTGATACCAACCGCCACCAACACCAGCAGATGACATGATATCCCAAATCATCAGACTGCAGAAACTTCACACTGGATTTCAAACATTTTGGATTCTGTCCCTCCCAACTCTTCCTCCAGACTCTAGGACCTTTATTTCCAAATGAAATGCTAAATGTACTTATATCCGAAAGGAGTTTGGACCACTGAGCAACAGTCGTGCTCTTGTTCTACTTAGTCCAGGTAAGATGCTTATGATTGATATTATTAATGTGATGCTTGTAGCCCCTTTCCTGAAGATGTCTGTGTGTGGTGGCCCAGCCTCAGTCCATTCCTTGTGAAATTTACTCAAGTTCTTGAATCAACTTTTTATGACAATCCTCTTAAGGTTTTGGTGTTGGTTGTGCAAGTTTTCCCAGTACACTTTTCTCTTCCAGTCAACTTTTTATCAGTGTGCTTTGATGTAATAGCACTTTGTGAACAGCCAGTGTTTTCAGCAATGGCCTTCTCTGGGTTTTTACTTTTTCTAAAATACTTCAGATATATAGATAATTTAACACACTGGCTTCATATTCACTTTGTGCAATAGTCAAAGATTTTCATTTTGTGCTTATGGGAATCAGAGTTTTTTGGGGTTTTTTTTAATGAAACTTGTCTCAGATAATGAAAAACATCATGCCCTCAGGTGTGTCGATACTTTTGACTGGTATTGTAAAACCTCTAACAAATAATGGACATTAGTATTTTACTCTTATTACATAATTCACTGCACTGCATTCTTTAAGTTATGCCCATTTAATCCTTTTGTGGCGAATCACTTTTAATACATGGTACATTTTTGTAAGACACAGTTTCATGAGACAAGATAATATTATTTCTTTCCCTCCTTACCAGAAGTTCAAAAACACTGCTGAGCCTTACACCCCTAGAATCATAAATATTAAGCAGTGTGCTCCTGGGGTATTACAGAATGTGTTTATTTTTTATGCGCTGGGTCCTCAACAGCTAAAAAATGAATTTTCATTTCACTGTCTAACTATACGAACATCTGCCTGTCTTTTGATGGTTGGTCAATCCATCTGTCTGCTGATTACCACACATCTGTCTGTTGATCCATCTGCCAGCTTTTGGAGCCAAAGTGTGGGGACAAGAGCAAAATAAGGGTACTGTCCTGTTATACTGCAGTAGGGAGCGAAGACAGAGAAAGATGTCAAAGAGTAAATAAAAACCACCCATTTGTCTGTTTTAATAAAAGAAGACTGGCAGTAAACACACACACATACAAACACACGCATACACACACACACACACACACACACACACACACACACACACACATTTTATTTTGCTGTTACTTGGAAAAAAAGTGATCCCGCCCTTACAAATTAATTGAGGAGCTTGTTCATTTGGGGGGGACTCAGAGTAGAGCAGTTACTCCTCTACATCTAAAGGGGCTAGTTATGATGCTTCGGGCAGGTTAATAGATTGCTTCTTGGATGCTTCTAAGAGGTGGTTTAGGCATGTCCTGTCAGGAGGACCCCATGGCAGATCCTGGACATGCTGGAAATGCCTGTTGGGGAGAGGGAGGTCTGGGTGTCTCTGCTCAGTCTGCTGCCCCTCTGACCCAGATCGAGATAAGCAGCAGAAAATGGTTGGATGGATGGATGAAAAAGGGGTTTGAACAGACACCTGTTAAATATTTCAGTTTCAAAAAGGTTGGGATGCTGCCTAAAATATAAATTAAAACATAATACAATTATTTACAAATCTCATAAACCAATATTTTAATCACAAAAGAACATAGAAAACATCAAATCAAATAACTGAGGAGACCAGCTGCTACACCTTTGGGAGAGGAATGTTGTTTGATATAAGATTCCAGTTGCTCAACAATCTTGGGTTTTCTTTGTGGTATTTTGTGTTTCATGATGTACCAAATGTTTTCAGCTGGTGAAAGGTCCAGCACCTGGATTCTTCTACTATGAAGCCATGCTGTTATAATAGCTGCAGTATGCAGTTTAGCATTGTCTTGCTGAAATACAGTAGGCAAGGCCATCCTTGACAAAGGGAAGGCTTTGGAGGGAAGCATATGTTGCTCTAAAACCTGTACCTTTCAGCATTAATGGTCCCTTTTCAGATGTTCAAGTTTCCAATACCATAGGCTCTAATGCACCCCTATACCATCAGAGCTGCACGCTTTTAAACTGAGTGCTGATAACCAGCTGGATGGTCACTCCCCTCTTTAGTCCGCAGGATGCAGAGTCCAAGATTTCCAAAAAATCTCAAATTCTGATTCATCTAAACAAAGAAAAGTTCACCACTTTGCCTCAGTCTATTTTAAACGGGCTTTAGCAAAGAGAAAATGGTGGAATTTCTGTATCATATTCACATGTGGCTTTTTCTTTGCATGATAGAGCTTTAACCTGCATTTGCGGATGGTACACCAAACTGTGTTCACAGGCAATGATTTCTGGAAGTGTTCCTGAGTCCATGTAATGATTTCCATGACAGAATCATGCCTGCTTGCAATGCAGTGCCACCTGAGGTGCTGAAGATCACAAGCATTTGATTTAGGGTTTTCCCTTGCACACAGAGCTGTCTCCAGACTCTCTGGATCTTTTGATGATGTTACGTGGTATATGTGATGGAATATTCAAAGTCTTTGCAATAGTACCTCAAAGAACATTATTCTGAAACTGCGGCACAATTTGTAGACTCAGTATCTAGCATACAGTATTGCTGAACCTCTGCCCATTCTTACTTCTGAGAGACTCTGCTTAAGGTGCACTTTTTAAACCCAATCACATTACTGGTCTGTTGCCAGTTAACTTATGCAACATCCAACATGTTCCTCCAGCTGTTTCTTTTTAGTATCACTTACTTTTTTGTTACCTTTGTCCCAACTTTTCTGGAGATATGTTGCCACCATCAAATTCACTATGAGCCTGTATTTTTCATGAAACAGTCAAATGTCTCACTTTCAACATTTGTTATACATTCTGTGTTCTTTTGTGTATGAAATATTGCTTTATGAGATTTGTAAATCATTGCATTGTATTTTTATTTATATTTTATACAGCAAACCAACTGTTTAATCCCTTCGTGGCCATGTTGTACAATCAACTTCTCACACACCCTTGGACGATGATTGGGAGCATATCAAAGACGCCTACCACTCCGCTTCCCGTGAAACATTAGGGCAAAGACCAATAAAGATTCAAGATAAACGACTCTCTGCTGAAACTATTAATCTTATCGACAAACGAAACCAGCTGAAAAGATCTAAGCCTTCTGATAGGAATTATGCTCTTTATTCTTGGTATAACAAACAGGTAAAGAAAAGCATTAAGAATGGTGTCTACTTATATAGCACTTTTATCACCTTATTTCTAAGGCCCAAAGCACTTTACAGTTACACTCACTCACCCATTCATACACCGATGGCGGCAGAGCTGCC
>VUQH01084162.1:10040-21679 GCA_015106775.1 Etroplus canarensis
CGAATGAAGACAATTACGTGGACTTAAAACAACAGCACATGTCCATTTTGGATCGTGGTTTTGTCATTTACTCTTTCTCTTGGTTCTCTTGGTTCTCTTGGTCTCTCTCTCTCTCTCTCTCTCTCTCTCTCTCTCTCTCTCATATATATATATATATATATATATATATATATATATATATATATATATATATATATGAGAGAGTGTGTGTATGTGTGCATGTGTATCTTCATTCTTCTTTGCAATTCCTTATCTCCATTTCTCTCTTCTTTATTGGCATTTTCATACAAGTTTCCCATGTCAAAGCTTTTCTCATGCAGCCTCCAGGCTTTGGGAGTCCCCACAACAGGGCTCTGCCCCACTCCAGTGGCTCCACAATGGATCTTTATGTTGCCAAGGCCTCCCTCCCTACAATTACTCCACCATGCTTCCCTCATCGGGGCAAGGGTGCACCATGGCACCCTGTCCTGCCCTCCTTTCACTGTGATACATGCCAACAGAGTCAGATAGAGAGAAAGAGGTTAGCTAAATTGCCACAGGCCAATCTGAACAATTTATGAGTGGTGCCAAATGTCTCAGTAGGGTACTGTTTTCTTATTCAAACCAAGAACACTTGACACCACAAGCAAAAATCTGGCACTCATCGGGGAGTGTGTGATAACAAACGATCACAACCCATTAGCACCATGTTGAAAAACCAATACTTTTGGCAGTAAAATGATATGCACACACTTACTTACAGACAGAAAGTAAAGAAATAAAAACAAAAAGCTAGCAGTAAAGAAGAGAAGAAAGAAGAGAAGAGAAAAGAAAATAATAAGATTTGGAAGTTTGCCTAACACCTTCATGAAAAAATTTATCAAAATACCACCAACAACTGAAGCTAATAAAAAGGTTCTTCTTAGAGTCTGAGTAATCTGTCCCTGTGCATAATTCCATCCCATGTATTAATCTAGTGTAAGTATAACGCATGCTTTAATGCAGCAAAATCTGCTCCTCAGTGGAGAAAGATCTGAAAAACACTCATGGGGAAAGCCATCATCTGGCCCTCTTTTTTCCTCTGTCAAAGCTAATACTGGCAGTACTGAGAGCTGAAGTTCCAATGGCAAGGGGAGCCTGTTAAGGCCACCACAGTAGAGGGAATGCATAATCTTTTTATAATTGTGGACTAAGTTTCTACAGCTTTTGAGAATCAGATCCAGCAGGGAGAATCATTTACAGACTTGGCTCAGCCAGGCTCAGTTGTCTGCATCATTTGTCTGTTCTTCTCATGCTAATGGAGAAAATGCATATCCAAACACATGCACACACACCCACATAAACATATCACACACCTACACGCACACACGCACACCTACACACACACACACACACACACACACACACACACACACACACACACACACACAGAAAGTAAGTACTTCTCTCTGAGAGATGCACCCAAAACCATAAGCAGGAAAAGGGTTCTAGGGTCACGCCTATAAATCAGCACAAAATAAAAATGTTCTAGCTATTGGAATGAGACAGAGTAGAGTACAAAAAGAGAGAAAGCACAGTTAACAGCCCATAAAATGGCTCCAGTACAAAGGAGAGAAGAGCCTTGCAACCATTTGTGCTGCCTGCATTCAGTCAGTGCAAAGACTGATTTAATGACTTACTTATTTCCACAGTGATAAGTAACAGCCAGCCACGCTGACTCATAATATCTACACAAGCACACACATAGGACCTTTTCCTATTCAAAACTCATCTCTTTAAAGACAAGTTATTAAATTTCTGTTTGAAATAACACCTACAAACCAGTATCTACACAAAACTGTAATGTCATCTGGAGAAAAAGAATGTTCTCATCTCCAAGGCAACAAATTTCTCTTACCTTTTCACCACATCATCTCCACTCCAACAAGTAGAGTCTTCTGCTACATTATCCCCTTGACACAGTAGCTCTGGCAGTGTCAGAAAGAAGGACTTGTAGTGCTGTAAGTTTATCAAAAACTCCCTGAGGAAAAAAAAACAAGTATATTTTTGTATAAACACACTTTAAATTCAAAAGACTTATTAGAAAGTTTAAAATTGAGGAATGTGCTGTGCATTAGGTGGTCACATTTTGGGTGTGATTAATGGACACACTTTTCAACTATCATCGACATTGTGCTTTAGTATGATGTCCCTAATAACAACAAGCAAGACCTATATTTGATTCAGCAATGCATGGATATCAGAAATCCATGTAATGATATTGATGGTGGTAGGAAATGAATGACTTTGAATGTGACCACTTCACTGTATCAGCGCATTTTTCTCAATTATGCTGTGTGGTAAATTGTTTGCTTCATCAGATTCACAAACACATGTTAACAATACAGACACTGTCATCTTGAGCAAAACAATGGCATATTTTGATCGGACACACATTGCCGCCACCCATGAGAAAGAGAAAATACAGCAAGGGTCACATGGGGTAATGTGCTGAATCCCTCAGGGAAATCATTTCAAGAGCAGCAAACGTTATATTTTGTAAGACATTTAATATGCACCCAAAATGCAAAGTTGATTGACTAATAAATGCCAAATATTTTAAAACAGTCTATATAACTCATAATACTGTAAGAGCTGCAATTTCTAAAAGAAAAAATGTGTGAGGGATTGAAACAAATACACCTCTTTGAGTTTATGCTTACCTAGAGAGGTTTCCCAGATTTTGATAATTGTTCATGGAGGATTTCAGGGGTAATGAACTGGGAATGATGGGAGTTGGAGTCCAGGGGAGATTGTTGCAAGCAAGAAGGATGCAGGGAGATGAAAGGGGGATGGAGAGAAAGAAAAACAAACACAAAAGGGCAACATGACAGGACACATGGGAAAAATGGAGAGTATACAGTCATTTGATCCAGGAAGAAAGTGATTAATCATGCACATGCAGAGACCGATTACACCACCTATTTCTCCCAAACCACATCAAAATTAAAGGAACAAATGTTATCTAATGAATATATTAAGTTATTAAATAAACACAAGAAAATATCTGCAAGTGTGTAAAAATTTAACAAAGAAGTCAAGGAAAGTTCAACTAAATTAATTTAATTTTTTTCTTCCATTACAACAAAATTTAAATATTCTACCATATTTCATATTTTACAGCAGTATACTAGGCTCCCTTTACTGCAATTGGTTTTGCCTCATCTCTGATGTAGTCAGCGCTCACATGTGCTCTGGTCAGTGCTGGCAGTATGCAGTAAGCTGGATTGTGTGGCCATGAATGGTGGTGCCAGTGCCAGGCCAGACCTGTCAGCTAGGCTGGCATCAGTGCAGTGATTCACTGCAAGAGGGTGTCTGTGTGTGTTTTTGTGAGTGGTGCTATTTAAACCCTAGCGGGTTAGTGTGCAGAGTTGGTGGTATGGCCGTCTGGGTAAACAGGAAATTGTTGGTCCGTCAAGATTAATCTTACCCACACTCCACCTCACTGCCAGCTGCTGTGGGCACAGGATGCCAGCCTCAGAGGCCAGGTGGAGGGCATGGGCTGTACAATCCCATTTCAAAAAAGACACTAGCACTACATTTACTATGTGGGCGTGTGAACTGTATCCAACTAACCATATGAAGGAAGTAAGAAGTGACAGCTGTGAAAAGACACTGGCCAACCCCTCAGACCATGTCATACAGACCTGGCCAGTTTTCATTGAATTTAAGCCTACATTCCTTCAAGATGACCATCTAGCACTACTACTAAGTAATGGGCAAAAAAAAAAATTCCTGTAAAAGATGATTCACAACAACTGGTAGCAAACTTTTGAATTTGCAAAAAGCAGTTAGGGTTCATAGCTTGTCCTACCTCCTTAAGTGAGCTAACTTCAACAGCCACTGCTCTGGTAAAGGCTGGGAGGGGGTGACAGATGGAAAAGGAGAAGATAAGGTCACGGTAGAGGTTTTGACCTCTGGGCTAGTAGGATGCATGTGTGCAGGTTTCTCTGTAGACAGGCCACACACCTTGTCCACCTGTGGGGAGAACAGAGCAAACAAACACCTGTTAAGAAAGAAAACTTATAAAAGTATGGGAGGAGCAGCAGGTTGGCTTCAAAACCACCCACTGACACCTATGCAACTTAAAATACTCACATGTTAGGAAGAGATCTTTTTCAGACTGATACCATCACTATTTCAAACAAAGAATAGCTATATTAACGTGAATGACAAGAGAGCAAAAAAAGTGAAAAATCATGGAACAGCAAAGTTCAGAGTAACCGACAACATGGGAAAAGGGTGGCTGTAAAGTAAGTGACGTGATGAAAGAAATGGTTTGAAGAGTGAACTATTGCCAGGAGGGCTGACAGTAAATGGAGAACATTCCACTACTTCATGGAGGTGAATGCATGTGTGCACAGTTGGAAACATTGGCAAGTATTCCCAGTGGGATATTAGAGCCAGCAGGAAAAAAGGAGACAGCAGGGTCATGAATAAAGGGGTGTGTGCCACAAACCAAGAGGCAAAATCAATGACATCTCATTGGCCTAAAAGCCTTTAGGCAGCATTATTAAGTGAGCCTCAATTAGCCAGAGAGACAGACTGTAATGGTTCTTGCAAGCTGGACTGAAAACTCCTTATAGAGATCAGTGCATATACTGCTTTGACTAGAAAGATGAGTCATTCTACTGTGTAAGGCCATCCAAAAGGACTACATGATATTTAGTAGTGTAATTTATTCATTAATGATTTAGAAAGAGAAGCCTTACAGCAAGAAGAGGCAGACGTGATTCAGTGACCACGTCATTCTTAGTAAACAAGGTAATTCAAACTTAAAGTAAAGAAAATGTAGTCTTTAGAAACTTAGACAAACAAATACATCCATTGAGCATGTGTGTTTAAATTTTTGCTTGAAGGGGTGTGTCCACATGCTGGGAAGAGTTTGGATTAGCCTTGAAGCAGCTGAAATATGTTAACAGTAACAAAATGTGTCTCACAGCCCCACTAAAAATATACTTTTCCCTCCACAGTGAGGCAGATGTGTCATTTCATGTGCTGTTTAAATGAAAGCTTTTTTAACTGTGTATTCCTAAGCAACAGGACCATCAGTAGCACAGGAAACAGAAATAACACTATAACTAAGAATTTGATTTTTTTTTTTTTTATTGGAACGTTTCAACTTAAATCTTTACAATGGCCTTTCCCTTCAACCTTTTTCCTTACTAAATTCTAATGTCGAATCTTCTTGTAAGGCATATGCTGGGCAAGCGGAAGGTTGTTTTACAGCATTAACCTTAACTCCCCTTGGACCCATAAAACATGCTCACATGTGGTAGAGACTCAGCCACACATGCACATGGCCACACATACCCCTGCACACTTTACATTGTGGTGGTGAGAAAAGATAGACCATAGCAACTGTTTTGACCATGTAGCCTGTCAACACATCATGCTAATTCCTGTTTGCATATGCTGCAATGCTTCATTGGACAGTCTTTGGTTATCTCATTTGCATACAGCTTGTACAACACTGTGTGTTCAGAAATATATTAGAACACAAATCTTAAGTTTTTATGTGTACTGCCATGAAACTAAGTTTGGCAAATGAGATTATTTGATTGCTCTGCCCAGCGATCAACATTCCAGGAATTGCTACTGTTCTTACTGTTAAGACTGTTATTTGGTCAAGGTGGCATCTAGTGGTGATAATATGGTGATAAATATGTAAATAAAATAAAATTAATAATAAACAAAAAAGATCTATAAACCCAATTTCTGAGATTCATTACCTATATTTCAGACAACATAAAATCTCATGACATCATGTCCAGACTGTAGTTTTTGGGAGGTCTACTGCACTGTGCATATGGACGCGTGTGTGTGTGTGTGTTCGTGAAATTGGGGAAGTTGGCAGGCAAGTGGTTGAACAGAATAGTCTGTAACAGAAGTTACAGGTTTTGGCTAAGGAAATAGTGTACTTATAGGGCTTATAACACTTATATTCAGCTGGACGTTTAATCCTCTTTCTTATTTATTATTTGAATTTTTTTAGGTAGTTGTAACCTCATTATGATCACCTTGAGTAAAAAAATTAACCAATTAATTTGATAAAATAAACAAATAAAAACAGAATGTCAATGAAATAGTATTTCATGAAGCTCATGATCCATGACAATTAACCATTTGACAGGTGATTGTAACATGTCCAAGTACAGATTGCAACATGTCCATGTCCAAGTACAGAAGGACAGCAATTTGGTTGAAGATCCGTTAGGTGATCATCATGTACAAGTTTCACTAAAATCTGACCAGTGAAGGAGGAGTAGCAATTCTTGTAAATTATGGATGAACGAACAAACAAACGGACACATGGAGGGAAGGATAGACAGACTGACAGACATACAGACAGGCAGACAACAAACATTCAGGTATGGCATTAGCTCATGAGTCCTTTAGCCATATGAGTAAAAAATAAAACAGTGCAAAAAGCCACTACATACCCTGAAAGATTTTTCATAACAGAAACAATAAGCATAAAGTAAAGCATAAAGTAAATGACAAAAAAGAGACTCGGACACTGCTCAGGACATCAGAAAGTTCAACACATGACAAATGAGAAATTATGCTAGAAGTTAGTGTCTCTGAAAAGGTTAGAAATGAAGGATTAAGACAGGCTCTAATCCTGTCATTGTGAACTTTTCAAAGTACTGTTTCTCACAAGCCTTTATATGACATTTTGCTATTCTCTGAGACAAAAATGTAAACATCTGTGTAAAATATGAACATCAAGAGGAGGTCATTCACAGTTCTGTTTGTATTATCCCAATATTTTTACAACTAAAAAACAGAGAAGAGCATACTTTTGAAGAAGCCAGAAAAGATGGGGAAAAGGAAAGCATTTAAAAACAATAATGACACAAATAATTTTTTATGCCTAACTAAACATACAGTATAAACAGAACACAAAGTCATTGTCAGGAAAAATAAACAGGATACTCTGAAGGATACTCTTGAGAAATAGACATACTGTTAAAGGTTGGATCTTGTGACCACAGAATCCTGACACCCAATCAGATGACAGGCTGAATAATGGTATGAGTTAAAACACGGCCATAAATCAATTATCTCCTGACCTGATGATGGCGTGAGAATGAAAATCCCATTTAGGCACAGCATGAGTATTTGATTTTGAGTGTGTATGTTTGTGAGACCACCTGCTTGCCCTTGTTATACCTTTATAATTTCAGCTATTTTGCTGAGCATTCCTTATATAATTGCCTGAGGACAGAGACTGATGGAGGGGCAGATTGATGGGATGCATGTTCTCCACATGGAAGACTTTTGGGAAACACAAGGCATGTATTCTATGTGCATTTGAGCTACCCAATAAAATTTGATTGCTACTGCTGCGGGGAGGGCCATTAGTGTTTTTACAACTACGGTACATATATACAGTATGTTTTACAGGTGTGGATTTACTGTGTTTTTTTCACATCAACTCAGATGCGCATCATTCCACAGAATACATTTATTTTTTACCTCACAAAAGTGTGAGCTAGGATTTGTTTTCATGTGTTTCAATTTTATTTGTGTAACTCAGCTTTCTGCACATATCTTCCTAAAGCATGAGAGTGAAAACAGCAAGAGAACCCCTTCCAAGCTAACCAAGCCCATGGCCATCCCTCCTCTAGGGGAGTATTGGCTTACAGATAGCTGTGGTGGTCTTTCTTCCCAGTTTATTTATCAAGGGATTATCCAGTAAAGCCAGGAGAGCTTTCTCAGCCGTCTTCACCCCAAGCACAATGCATCGTGTGATGAGAACATCTTCTTTAGTCAGTGAAGACCCTCATCTTCCAATGCAGTGTGTGCTAAGTGTGCATATACACATACAGTCTCATTACCTAACATTAGTACTATAGGAACATCACCATTACCAAGTTCTGCCAAAGTCATCATCAGTTAAATGCACTTCATAGGTGGGCTCAAAACTTATGATTTTTAATACAGCAAAGGCATGCAATGCTTTCTTTTTAATGGGTCAGATGGTTGATGAGAGGATTGTTTTTCAATCTCACAACAGTCATGTGCATTGAAATTTTAAAAAAGGATGCTGAAAAAAAAAAACCCCTCCTGTCATATGTCTATATGTTTATATGTTGCACCAGGCCCTGGCAAAACGCTATCTCATTTCACTATGTTCTGCGTCAGCTATATGTGGTTTGAAATGGCAATAAAGCTCTCTTGAATCTTGAATCTTGAGCTTCTGACCTAAGCTAAACTAATATCCACCTTTTAAGAATTTCACAGAATTATAAATCATCATGTGTACCAATCTCTATTCAATTATTCCTATTGCCATTACTTTATTCTTGAACTCTACTGAAGTAGCTTGACATGAGTCACAGCTCAGATTCATTCTTCTTTATCTTATACTCAGCCTTGGTGCAGCTCTTTAGTTCATCAACTGTCTGAAGCTGCTGAGCTGTTGTAGCAATTCTCCCTTTAAGCTCGCTTTCTTCAGATTGCCTGCCCCTTGCAAAGTTTAAAAAGCAGGTGGAGTGGACATTTATGTCCACAGTTATATCATTCAAACTTATACAGTGCTTAAGAAATTTATTAGACCACCCACCCAATGTAAGTTTTATGCTGCAGCTGCCCTAAATTACTAGCGTTGGTAAATACCTAAATATTTTTTAATGTTGCTGTAATGCAACATAAAACACAACAATAATACACCACTATGTAGAAGCTCTTTAACTGAAATATTTTTTTTAAAGCTATAATATAATTATTTTTGTTATCCACAAATCCTTCTCTCAACATACAAAGTCTTGAATGATGAGGCCCCATCATATCTAAAAGATTTTTCGGTATCACATCCTAATAGACCACTTCACTCTCACACTGCAGGCTTACTTCTGGTTCCTAGAGTTTCCAAAAGCACAATGTGAGGCAGAGCCTTCTCCTATCAGGCTCCTCTTCTGTAGAACCAGTGCCCAGTTTGGATTCGGGAGACAGATACCCTCTATGTTTAAGATGAGGCTTAAGTTTACAGTTGGGAGCTGCATCAGGTGAAGCTGAAACCTCCTTGAGTTATGCTGCAGTAGACTCAGCTTCCTTTGTATGATGTATTTCCATGGATCTCCACTCCCCACTTTGCACTCCCCATGTGTTTATATGTCACTACTACATGCCATTAAATTTTGTCATCTCTCTCTCAGTTTGTGTTTTGTACTCATCTCTTTAGGCTCTCCTTTTTTCCTCTTTACTTTACCCTCTCTTACATCTAGTCAAGGCAGATGGCTGCCCCTACCTGAGTCTTTTAACAGAAAGAGACCTCCAGCAGGAGGTCTCTTCCTTTTAAAAGAGAATTCTTCCTTCTCACTTTCTCTTTCATTGTCTAATTTGGAGGTTTTCTCTCTGATATTGCTTACGAAGCACATTCAGGTAACTACTGTTGTGAATTGGCAGTATAAATAAAACTGAATTAAATTGAATAGTTTTAGACAAATATGTTATATAGCCTGTTTTTCTTAAAATATTCATCTGTAACAACCCTCTCACTAATACAGGAAGATCACTGACAGCCTTGACTAAAAGAGCGTAGAGGATTTACAATGTTACTCTTCTTCCCTCGCTTGCCCTTTGTTTCTCTGTAACAGTTCTTCATTGCCAGCTATGTAGGCCTCCCTTCGTTCTGTTTCAGTGATTTTGTCTGCAACTTTCTCTGTCTTTGTCAAACTGTCCTACTTGCTCTCTCTTTTTTCTGCTGTCGAAATGATGTCAATGCCAATTAAAAAGAGCTGCAGTCACTCATATATCACAGGACAAAGTCATTCAGTTTTTAGTCTATAAAGAGCATGCTGAGTTCCTCTCTCCACATTGAGGCTTGTTTACTCTGATTGAATCACTCACAGATGATCTAAAAATGTGAATATGGGTGTTACTGTGAAGTTTGTTGACAGCATTTTATCCATAATTGTAAATGAATTTGAGAGAATTACAGACACAGAATGTGCCAAGATGTCTCAGTAGATTCAAGTTCTGTTATATATAGAGAAAAAGAAAAGAAGGCAAGGAAAGGCGACTGGGAAAGTCAAGTGAGTTCATCTTGTCTGTCTCGGCAATATATTGTGGCCCATACAGCCACGTGGAGAGAAAATAAGCATCTGAATAGAAAGTGGGAGTCCCTGTGTTCATTTCAAGCCTTCCAATGAACCAGCATTTACCACTAAAATCATAACACAGATGCAGTAGGCATATGTGTTAATGTCACAGCAGCTGCTGCATGACATTATTATGGTAGCAAGCCCAAAATAAAGGTTTTGGGAACCTCTTTAAAACATAAATGCTCAAGTTTGATTTTTGTGTATTGTCAAAAAAATATTTATGTTTATTTGATTAGTCTAATCTTTAGCTTAAGCAATTAGCAACATATGACAGTTACATGAGAAGGCATTAAGCATTTTAAAAAGAATAATCTCAATGACCACATTGAATCTAGGTGCTATAATGAACAAAATGGTCAAGAAGGTTCACCTGCACTTCTGTTTTGTTGTTTGTTTGCTTGGTGTTTGGTTTTGGGGGGAAAGCAAAGAACAAAATACAAGTAATTTCATTACATTATCATCTGTCATTGTTGAAGTTTATTATCCAAATCTAGACCTTGATTGGAGAAGCAGACTGTAGCCAGTATACCAAAGGCTCTGTGGATACTGGAATTGTTGGTTTATTTACAACTCAAATTTCAAAAAGGTTGAGGTGCTGTGTAAAATATAAATAAAAACACAATGTAATAATTTGCAAATATCATAGGCCAATATTTTATTTCCAAAAAACATAGAAAACATATCAAATGTTGAAAGTGAGACATTCTAATATTTCATGAAAAATACTAGCACATCCTGAATTTGATGGCAGCAGCATATTTTAAAAAAGATGGGACAAAAGCAACAAAAGGCTGGAAAAGTAAATGGTTCTAAAAAGAAACAGCTGGAGGAATATGTTGTAACTAGTTATGTTAATTGTTAACAAGACTGTAATGTGATTGGGTACAAAATGAGCACCTTAGAGAGACAGAGTCTCTTAGGAGTAAAGCTGGACAGCAACCTGTGAGAGTGTATCTACAAATTGTGAAGGAATTTCAGATAAACGCTTCTCTGCATAAAATTGTAAAGTTGTATAATTGACTATTCCATAATCTACAGTACATAATATCAAAAGATTCAGAGAATCTGGAGACATCTTTGTGCATATGCTGAATGTTGTTAGTGCATATGCCCCACAAGTTGGATGCCAGTTAGAAGAGAAAGAGGAATTCTGGAGAAAGTTGGATGAAGTGGTAGAGAGTATTCCCAGGGGAGAGAGGTGGTGATTGGAGCAGACTTCGATGGGCATGTAGGTGAAGGGAACAGAGGGGATGAGGAGGTGTTGGGTAGGTATGGTGTTAAGGAGAGGAATGTGGAGGGACAGATGGTAGTGGATTTTGGCTGTAGTGAACACGCATTTCAAGAAGAGGGAGGAACATAGAGTGACCTACAAGAGTGGAGGAAGGTGCACACAGGTGGACTATATCTTATACAGGAGGTGCAACCTGAAGGAGGCAGGAGACTGCAAGGTGGAGTCAGGGAAAAATGTAGCTAGGCAACATCGGATGGTGGTCTGTAGGATGACTCTGG
>VUQH01084163.1:0-18590 GCA_015106775.1 Etroplus canarensis
TCCCCTCCACCTGGTTTCTTGCACACACAGTATATCTACCTTCCTTCTCTCCATCATATCAGCCAGCTCTCTCCCTTTGCCAGTCATAGTCCCTACATTTAAAGTCCCTACTCTCACCTCCACCCTCCTACCTTTCCTTCTCTCTCTCTGCCTCCTAACACGCTTTCCCCCTCTCCCCCTCCTTGGTCTTCGGCCAACAGTAGCACACTCTCCTCCCGCACCCTATGTCATGGTCTGGGGGAGTGGCTGTGTTTTTCCATACAGCTGGAGTTTCCACCCCTGGGTGGAGCTACTTCGTTCCAATCATGATCTGCACCTGTTGGCAATTTGGGCTGCCTGCATTTAAGACCAGTGCTCTCAATGAGTCCTTGCCAGATCTTCTGCTAACCTGCGTTAGTGTGAGGCCCAAGTTGTTTCTATGTATCACAGTTTTTGGTGTATGCTGACCTGGTGCACTTCTCCCTGTGGTTTGCAGGAATCCTCCAGTCCACCTTTTCACCCTCAGCAATACTCACCACTTCCGGATGCTGGTCTGCTAGGTAATCACAGTCACAGCCAAGCACTGTTGGATTTCCATTCACCTGCCTGCCACCCTGCCACTTCTCTATGGATTCACGGAAAAACACTCTCTGGACCCCTGGCTTCTGGTCACTCCCTCGGACTACTTCAACTGCCTCCCCCTCACGCCAGCCTCCACCTGCAAGTCCTGTAAGACACTTCCAGTTTATGTACTCCTCTTACCTGACCAATCACCACCATCCCTTACATTTCTCTCTGTTTCAGTGCCACCATCATTCCCCGCCTGGGCCACAATCCTCCCCTGAGTTGTCCCCATAGCTCATGTGTTCACTTCCTAGCTCATGTCTCATAGTTCATGGTTCCTAGTTCACATTTCTAGTTCTTAGTTCAAGTTTCTATTTCATAGTTTGTTTCACTTCATAGTTCATGTTCAGACATATTCGAGACTATTTAGTTCGCAGCCATCATCTGACTGTCAGAGCATTTGTAAATAAAATTTCGTTATCACGTTTGAAACTTGCCTCCGTGTTGTGTCTGCGTTTGGGTCCACTCTCCTGGTTTCAGCCACCCGGCCATAACCTATATCTGTAAACACTTCATATTTCACCTTTTGCATAAATTCAACATTACATTTTATCATTACTTTTCTTGTGTGTACCTCTCATGTCTTTGTCATTCTGTTTGTGAAGGAAAATGTCAGTTGTAACATTTCCATTACAGCAAAATGATATTTCAAATTGTATTTGGTGGAAAGCTGTAATTGCTTGCTGTTGCAGTACCTTCAGGAATTCAATACTGTCAATGGAACACAATTCTGTGTCATTTACTATTAGTTAGTTGAGCATGTTCCTTTTGAATGCTATTAGCAGTAAAACAGTAAGAGGGCTGCAGGGTATCCACCTGCTTTGTGTTTTCAGGAATGCTGCTTTCCCTTCAGCATGACAAATTTCTGTGTAGCCCCCACTTTTTGTGTGACAACCAAAAAAGAGACACGTGTTCCAGTCATTAAGCTTTGACTTAGGACAGTGCTGCTCTTGTACACAAATGTATTAGTACTAATATATATAAATCTAGACTTGACATACCCATGACACATATGGGACAGATTGCTGCCTTTGCAGCCAGAAGTCCAGCTCAGCACCTCTGGACCTCAGTGGAGTGACCATTGATTTGATCTCCTTGTTTATTCCTCGATTGACATAGATACACTGTCACAGCTTCTTGACAGGATAAATCTAAGTCGCTCTAAGCAGGCGTACTGTCAGCAGGCATTTTAAGTTATTTTTTCCTTTGGTGTTTATGGAGATTTTCAGCTCCTAGCTCAATAGCAGCACTGCTTTGCTTTGGATGATGATTGCTTTTCTCCTGCCCATTTGCATACTAAGAGTGGGTTCCCACTGAAAAGATCAAGACAATCTATGCGTGGCCAATGCTGGGCTGCTGCCAGGAAGACTCTGTCGATTCCATTAAAGGTGGGGCCAGATGTTTGTCATTACCTTTATTGATAACCACAGAGTCAATACTGTGATTTATTCTGCTGGGATGGGACTAAGCTTTAGTCACAAGTTTCACGAGAGCCTGATCAATAGTACACAATGGACAAGTACAACATCACCACACATGAACTGAGAGCATCAGCAAAGCTATAAATCTGTCAAAGTATTGTGGTCAGGTGCACACAGTAACCAAAGAGAAACTATAAAAAATGGCTTGATGTTTTCCATTTCTACTTGAAAGCCCACAGTGTGTCTTATTTTTTTGACACATGTTCCTTTATCACAGAATATTCTTTCAACCTTTTGGCTGCTCCCTTGTATTCTCCATCAAGGGGTCGCCACAGCGGATTAATCCGCATTGGTAATTTGGCAGTTTTACACTGGATACCCTTCCTGATCACAACCCTCCATGGTGAGAGGGGCTTGTGTTCCCACCTGGGTTTCAACACTCTTTAAAATCACAAGTAAACAGTCTTGGATTACATTTAACTATTTCTCCACATTACATTCTGTTACAAGAGACATCTGTTTGCAAAACTTGTGACTGTTAATTGCAGATTCAGTTCAATTCAATTCAGTTTTATTTATATAGTGCTAATTCACAACAAAAGTTACCTCAGGATGCTTTGCACTGCAAGGTAAGACCCTACAGCATTAGAGAGAAAACTCCAACAATGAGACAATCCCCTATGAGCAAGCGCTTGGTGATGTGAAAAGGAAGAGACCTTCAGACCTTCAAAGATGAGATGACCTGCTTAAATGCTCATGTCTTTTCCAGTCTACTAACAGCCAAAGCAGTTCGAATGACTAAATCCATTGTGAATTTTAACACAACAGAATAGTTTTGAATACAAATATGCATTATTGTAATGTAGCAGTTAATTTGTCAGTTGTCACGTGAGCCCCCTTTGTTTTCTAGCTTTCTCCTAACTAATTATGTAAAGTAGCATTCAAAGCCATGTGTGTTTATTGTGAGGCATAGCCTTATTATTTTGTTCAAAAATTCTACTAAACATTTTCAGATTTAGCATTACAATTTACTGCTGCTTATATAGTGTAGTGGTAAAGTCAGTGCAGCTGTTTGTCTAAGGCACTGTGACCAGAGCTGGACATTCCTCTGGTGGTTGTGGTCTGTAGGAGGAGGGCACTGACAGTACCCTCTGAACAGACGCTGAGTCGCCGAACTGGACCAAAATGTAATTACCTTTCGCTCACAATGTCACGCTGCAGAGCAGAGCCTGACAGCAGCCTCAAAATGAAACACGCTGGGATTGAATTAACCTCCAGCTGGGAACAGTGTTGTTGTGTGTGCTGGTGTGAACCACTCCTACACCACCTTCTTGAGAGCAAATCAGAATTTTCAGGAACTACACTGTCACAGTGTTATATCGCGTGGAATCAGTTCTCTAAAATGCTTGAGTAAGGATTGCTATTTTGTGACATTTTTGACTTTTGGCCCTGCCAGCCAACCACAGAAATCAGTTTAGCCACTGAATAGTGAAATACAGCTTCTGTCTTAAATACATGGCTTTCTGGTTGTAAAAAAAAAAACAACAGGTACACATAGTATGTGAAAAATATTCTCCCTCCCTGAGCTTTATAGAGTCATTGATATGATAAGCTGATAGATTTGAAGCTATTAAAGTCAGTCTGTCCCAGTCAGTGACAGTAGAGTAATTTGCAGCTCTTGCTATATAATCAGAAGGATTATATCCAGAGATTTAGTGAGCTTGATTAATATTTTCATCATGTAATTTGTTTTCTGAGTGTGTGATGTATGTAATGTAATGGGGACTTAAATGAGCCATTAATGTGGCAGACCCAAAGGTAAAGGGAAAGCACAAAAAGGATTCAGGGAACATGATGCACCATACATCAACATGTATGTTGCAGATGATCACAAATTTTCATTCTTTAACAAGTACAGAATAAACTTAGAAAATATTAAGAAATGGATGTTTTTATGCCACTGAATCTTCAAAGTACTACATCTGTCAAGTCTAATAACAGTAAATAGTGGACACATCAACCCCCCCCCCAAACTTTGAATTAAAAGCACTTTAGGGAAACCTGAGCTTAAAAATGAGACAGAACGTGCTCTAAGATTAGAAAGTGAAAATGGAACTATAGTTGTGGAGGAAGGAGAAGTAAGGCGATGATATACAGGTATCTGTGGAAGGCGCTGGGTATCATAAATGACCTGGTGAGACCAGACAGGTAGGTCTGAGGCAGTGAGCTGTCAGGGTCTTCCTGGCTGTATAATTGAAAATCATTCAGACAGCTGTACAGTTTAACCTTGGAGGACCATGTCTTACTCACTAATTGATGGGTTGGCATGCACAGCAGTTGAAGTGCGAGGAGTAGGTGGGAATGCATTGAACAGGTGTGTGTGTTTATGGACACACTGTCTGAATAAAGCTTTATAGAACACCATAAAAGAGCCTTCATAAACGTGCTTCAGTATCTCTTGACATTGATGCGTTTCTATCATAATGCCACATAACACATTACTGAGCAGGCTGAATCATTTCTATACGTCTGATTGCATTTCAGTGCATTCGTAACCACCATCCGCCATGGTACTGTCTGGTATTATAAGCCAGTTTCTGAACCAGCTCACGTTGGGAGTGACACAAACCAGCAAGGCGAGTGAGTGAACTCCAGGAAGTAATAGAGACCTCTAGCCAGTTGTAGCAGAATCTTGTCTCCTTCCACCATGCAGACGGCTGGAGCAATGTGGTCATCTCTTCCCTCATGGAACCAGATGCATTATTGATGGATGGCCAGTTGGGAACTCAATTACACGGAGATTACTGGGCTGGCAGACACTGGAACACCACTACCCTGTCAGAACTATTGAATTAGAGTACAGGAGAGAAGGAAAAGTGTCCTTCAGGGACACCTCTCTTTTCTCTCCTGTTCTCCTTAGGATGCCACATGGCCACAGCCTAGTTCATACTCTTGACAGCTGACCTTCCCAACAACTGTGGCTTTACCTGCACAGCCAGCTGGCTGAATAGTGCTGTGATACAGAGTGGTGCATGACTTATTTCACACTAACTTGGATCTGGACAGTGTGGTGGGGTTGTGCATTTCATGGCTGTGGCTTGTAGTGTACGCACATAAATGCATTTGTGCATTCCTCAGTATAATTTCATGTATCAAGTGACAGCTGCTCTTCCTTTAGCACTAAAATGGATGCAATGATGAGAAAGACTCAGAATGTGGATGTATGTGCATAAATATTGGCATTTCACCAAATCTCATTCATATAACATGGCCTACCTGAATGAGAATTGTGCCTTGCAGGGTTGTATGCTATTACAAGTTTAATGTGAAATCTGGATGGCAGAAGATGAGAGGGGGGGCTCAGAATCTGAAATGGAAGCATATATCTTCCTTTTCTGTTGGTCAGCAAATGTGTTCAAAGGAAAGGAAAAAGCAAGGTAAGAAACGCTGATCTCAGAGAAGAGAATTATTTTATATGAGAGACCTCACAGTGAAGCCTATTTCACCCTTTGGTTTTATACAAACTGCCCATCCTGAGCTTCTCGTCATTTTATTCATCAGTGACACCATGCACAACTCATTTTGTGTCTGTAGCTTTACATTTCTGCTCCGAGCTTTTTCTTAAAAGAAACTCAATTTATTATAGTTTGCTAGTTACACAAGCTGCTTTTTTCCTGTATCAATTTAAGAAAGCACATGGACAAGGTTTGTCCATTTCTCAAGTGTCTTCTTCTATTTTTGGTATGTCAGTGTGTCAGTTAAGAGAACGATTCTTGAAAGAGAGCATTGTTAAAGTTTGCGTTGTCAATGGAGACAAGGCCATAGCTAGGATTAGGTGGACAACAGGCAGCTTTCACCAGACTCCTGCTTTATCCAGGTCTTTTTCCAACAGGGTGGACAGTTTAGAAAAGACACCCTGGTGAGCCATGCCCCGCTCTGTTGCCCCTGTTTCCCTGAATACTGGGCACGAGTTAGCCCCTGGAGAAAAGGTTTAATAAGGAGTGGAGAATAGCCATTAGCTCCCTACTTGCCTCTGTTGATGGAGGAGAAAATAGAGGAACCAATAGACCAACATGAACTATTGGAGCCTGTGACAATCACATCATGGGGAAACTAATTCCCTTTCACAAGGTTGAGCCTGTCCAACAGTGCCAAGCAGAAAAGATTCTGGCTCAGTTATTAGAAAATTTAATTAGCCAGATTTTTGAAAATTTGAGTGCCTACGCATTATCGATCAGAAATAGGCTTCCTTCTGTCTTTCAAGGCAGAATTATGAATTATTGATTATTACTGCATTAATCCTTTTTAATTCAGTAGACTGTTCCTTACTTAAGCTCTTTTCACACATCAAGAGAGTTGGGTTGGGATATTGTCCAAAGTTCTTTCTCACATAAAGCAGACAGCCAAAAAAATCGTTCGCATCTGATTGCTTCCTCAGTACTGGAACTACTCAGTTTGGTTTAGGCAAGGGTGCTGCTTGAGTAGACTGTGCAGAAGGTAAGACACAGGGGGACCACTCACTAAATGTCAATTCAGAAATCATGCAGACATTGTACTAGGGAGCTAGCAGGTTAAAATGATTTCAGTGGACCTGTTATGCTCATGCTACAGCTGAGATTACCAGGTTCAAGATATTACTAGATTCAGGATATTCCCCCTTTTTGACATCATAGAGATCCAAGAGTAGAAAAAAACTTTTGGAAACTAAACATTTAAAGCAGTGTGAAGCCTTAGTACCTTCAGCTGTTCTCTTGTATTCTCTCCAAGGGGTCACAACATTGGATTAATCTGCATTGGTAATTTGGCAAAGGTTTTACGCCAGATGCCCCTCCTAACACAACCCTCCACAGTGAGAGGGGCTTGTGTTCCTGCCTGGAATCAAGCCAGGGATCTTGCACACTTGTAAGACAAATGTGTAAACCACTACACTACGAAGGACACTAGTGTGAAGCCTTAGTGTTTAGCTTATATAGATTACTTGTACATATAATGACCTGATTATTTGAAGCTTTGACCATGTTTAAGATGAACACTTGCCATTGGAACAGCATATGTTGATGGAAAATAAGGAAATTAAGTCCACCTTAATGGAATTTACAGTCTCACATCCACCTCCATTGTTCTGGGCTGTGTGTGAAAAAGATTTTCAGCGGCATTCATGGTGTATGTGAGCATCCTGATTTGCTTTTGCCCATGTCTTGGCCAAACGTCTGTGTATTCTTTATTAAGCCTGTCACTTCCCATGCTCCACTCTTTATTACACACCAACATATCTGCCATAAGAACATGCACGCATACACACATTACCTGTCTTACTATTTTATTTGTAAAACTCTTACTGCCTGTATTTCCACCATGTGATGTCATGCTCTTATTGGATGCAATCACACTATTCTCTTAATAAGCAGTTGGCCAACACGGATTTTTTTCATATCTACCCTGCATATATGAAATGCCCGCTCAAAATGAAATCATTTTCAATCGATGTTCTGTTACAAACAAATTTGTCACTAGCTGTTGTTATGGTTGTGCCACAATTAAGTGACTAACTTTACCAAGTGACTAACTGTAAAAAAAATTACACTCTAGTTGTAATTATTTTGTAGAAACAAACTACAGGTTTATCTCAGTTAAATTGACTTGTGTTAAATGACACCTGACTGCACCAGATAGTGGTAAAATTTTTACTAAATGTGAGTTGACAAAGCTTTTAGGGGCTTATCAAGTTTGTCAGCTTTCAATTTTATAACCATTTTTGCAGTTGTGAATCAGCTACGTATGTAAAGTTTCTCCCAGTTGAATAGCCTTAAGTGCATATTGTGCTCTGAGTCATTGTTCAACCTTTTGCCAAAAGACAAAATTTATTGAGAGAAATTTAAAATGATGAATACATTCATGCAATTTAAAGTTGACCTAGTCACAGTGAATAAATGCATGTCATTATTTAAGGAAATCATCTTCATTAAGTAAGCATTTTTGCAAATTAATGCCAGTGACTTCTAGCATCAAGTTACAACCTGCCTCAGTAAGCAGGGTTTGGTTTTGCATCACTTATTTTTGATAAACCTGCCCTCATTTGTAGGACATAAAGAAATGTGTGCCTCTGCTATATCTTTAAATGTATTGGTGAACTGCCTCAGAATCAGGGTGAAAGTGATGGTTATATATCACAAGATCTCTCACTCTGTCTGTCTAACACAGCAGCATATTTCTGAGAGGGTGCTGAGATTGAATCATATATCTTGTTTTCCCTTTTTTATGTTTTTAATTCTTGTTTATCTCACCAATTGTAGACCACAGGTCACTTTGATATATCATGCAGGATTTGTGTTTGATGTATCCTCTAATGGTCAGAAAAAACAGGAAAATTTTATTTCTGTCATGTAAATTAAAGGCAGTAATAAAGAATAATTGCATACATTTATGCTAACTGATCATGCTCATGATCATGTGTAGTCAACACACAAAATGAGGAGCAAACAAGGAATATCATAGCAAAAAGTCCAAAACTAGGGCCACAAGGGCATCAAGTTCTTAAAAGTTCAAAATATCCCAAATTCAGGACAAAAGAGGCCAAAAACCAATCTTTAGGCCACCCCTTGGGTGGCCGCCGAGGAGGCCAGTGAAGAGACCACTGCTTGGGAGGCCTACGCGGAGGCCGGCGAAGAGACCACCGCTCTGGGAGGGCGAACACAGAGAGTGCATGGAGACAGAGCCAGGCGTGTAAGTGTTTGAGGGAAATGAGAATGAGAGAGGATGACCTAACCAATGTTTATGGGCAACAAAAGGAGATGAGGTAACTAGGGGTACAGACTTGGAAGGGGACACAAAGATAGGAACCTGAGACACAGACACTGCAGCTGCTGGCTTGGACACAACAGGTGCAGCCGCAGACACGGACACAGACACAGACATCGTGGCAGCTAACGCCGCGGACAAAGACAAAGAGTCCAGGGACTCAAACGCGGACAATTGCACGAGGGACAAGGGCTTACACATAAACACTGCTGCTGCTGTCCTAGACACAGAAACCGACACTTCAGACACTGACATTGGGTCCGGAGACTCACACATAGACACTGCAGCTACAGGCTTAGGCACAGACGGAAAAGCTGAGCCTTCAATCACCATAGCTTCCTTAGCAGCCGAGGGCGTGGGCTCAACAGGCACTGAGGTTACTGCAGCTGCAGGTACACACAGACACCAGAACAGGGGGCACAAGAATTGACACAGGGGCTTCAGACACAGATGGAGGCATAAGCACAGGCGGAACAGCAGATACGGAGAGAGTGAAAACACACTCAGACAGGGAAATACACATTATGGGCCCGGGCAGGCTAGCCACAGCAGCAGCAGTCGAGGAGGCGTGGAAAGCCACGCCGGCCGTGGGCGGAACAGGAGAGACAGAGACTGAGGGGGGCCCTGACAAAGAGACGGAAGGAAGGCTGGGAAGGGGACCTAACACCGGAGCATAACGGGGAAGCCCTGACTCTAAAACACAGAGAGGACACCCTAGCTCTAAAACACACAGAGGGGACCCTAACTCTAAGACACAGAGAGGGGGCCCTAACACCAGGATACTTTTCTCTAAACAAGGGTAAGAAACAAAAAGGTGTGTGTGCACCTCTGGTTCCTGAGTTGGCTCTGGCTCCTCCGGCTCCGGTGACGGTTCAGGCAGTTCAGGTGCGCGCAGCTCCTCCCAAGCAGGCAGCTCAGGTGCGCGCAGCTCCTCCCAAGCAGGCAGCTCAGGTGCGCGCAGCTCACAAGCTCTCCTCCTCGGGGCAGGGACAGGCCGGAACTCAGAGATTCTCCTCCTCGGGGCAGGGACAGGCAGGGAAGAAACTGCAGCTCCACCCAGCACTGCCTCTGTCGTGCAGCACAGCAGCGACAAGGTAGGACGGCTGAGGAGCACAGACAAAGGAACAGAGCACGGGGACAGAGAGCCACCAACCCGCGTTACCTCCGTCATGCAGGTCGGCAGCGACGAGGTGGGGGATGCTGGGTGGTGCGAAGGCAGGAGAATCTGAGTGGCATCGGCGGGTCCGGCGCTTACTCTTCGTGAGTGGAGCAGGAGAGGACTGGTTTCAAAATAAAACAGAAAACATAACAGGACGTGACACAACAGCGAACTTGACGACAGACAAGAACAAAGCAGGGAAGATACTGGGGAACTGAAAAGCAACAAAAAAAGGCTCAACGAGAGTATGACAAACAGAAATGCAATAATGGGAATAAAACAAGGCAGGGCTCAATAGAATATGGAAACAAACAGAAGAAGCAAATACATGTAAAAACTAAGAATGCAAAAGGTCTCAGAGAACTCAAAACAACAACAGAAAACACAGATCATGAAAAAAGTTCCTGCAGCCAGTGGATTATCTTATTGTCTTTAATTAAAGCTCAAAGTTGGCAGGCTGGAAGGATGCAACACACACCACACATACACACACAGAAAACACATGATTTAATCTGGAAGGATGCAACACACACAGAAAACACATGATTTAATGTGTTTAATGTGTTACATTTTCACTATCTACACTCAAAATATTTTTACCTTAATTCCAGTTCCTATCACTGTAAATTTTTTGAGAGGTCCAAATTCAATTTGCAGAGCTGCTGTATTTGCAATTGAACTATTTTCTCTATCTGGCTTTCTCTCTCCTCCCTAATTATAATAACCGAACTAAACAGCACAACTTGAGCCTGAAACCAATTTCAAATCTAAATTCAACTCCCTGACCTCCATGTGTCTAAAGTTCTACCTCCATGCCATTAGCCTGCATGCCTGCATGGTGTGGAAAGTTCAGGTTTCCTGGTCCCTAGTGTCACATGACCCTCTCCAGATTAACAACATGTATGGACGTGACCACAGGCCCACTGACACTACAGGTTCATGCCAATCGTGTATGCAAAAAAGAAAATCCATATGTGCACAAGATGCATTTAGAGATGTCAGCCTCTATGTTTTTTTAAAAACATGTTTAAAGACATTGTTCAGCTGTTATACTTTGTAGTTACCCTTTAGTCAGAAAAGGCAAGGTATACAGATTTTCTTTGTATGGGTTTCAAAAACAGAATCACAAGACTTTAGTTTGTGTATGAGGCTTTGCAGGCAGATTGCTCTCACTTGAAAGGAGACATTGAATAAAATTTCAACAAATTCTAAAGCTTTAACCATCTACTATAGCTTTATGTTTTCCAAAGGCTCTCCCACGCATAAAGTGTTAAACTATTCATCGACCTGTGAAGTCTGTGAGTGTCTTATCACTTCAGAGCGGTAAATCTGATGTGTCTGTTAAGTTTTGTGACTGACCTCTGCAATGTGGGGTGTGTGCATGTGCTGCATCACTATCTGAGAGCGCTGTCAGTGCGTGCAGCAATGCCACAGGGTTTAACCCCTCTGCATTGATCCCTAGGTTGCTCAGGGCTGTTGCCTAATTCTCCAATTTTCAGCTGTTAGAGATAGAATTGGAATAATAAACAGCTGAACCTCCCACTAATAATCCCCCCCAAGCTAGCCCTCTTTAGGACAACTGGGGTTGGGGTAGAGTTTCTCTGTCCACTCTAATCTCAGCCAAAGCAGCCACACTTGCTCCCCTGCCCTAATGAAATATTAGCTAGCTCTGCAAGCCTGGAACTAATTATCACTACCGGTACACACAAACATGTGCACATTTTGATCATTTTTAGATACTTGAAGCACCTATAGTCATTATACACACTAAATCTGGAGCTGATTGCTTTACAAACTCTTATTGTTTTCCTTTAACAGTCAAGCCTTACGGAGTTCATGATTCTGCTGCAAGAAGGAAAATACAGAAATTGAATGTAATGTATGTTTTTTAAAAATGACAATTGTGTCATTTGCCTTGTGTAGGCCTCTATATTTGGATGTTCAGTTTTTCTGAAAGAGGACTTAATCATTTCTCAAGGACTCTACAAGTAGTTTTGCATGCTTCGCAGTTAAAAAATGATCCTAGAAAATAAGCACCTTGAACTTTAAGGGGTGAATCCACAAAGATAACTTGGTAGAGATTTCTGCACCAGATGCCCTTCCTTACACACTCCTAAGGAAAGGTTTTTTCTCTTCACCTGGACTCAAACACATGATCTTTTGCTTGTGAGGTGAAGGTGTAAACCACTACACTACTGGAGACATTATCGAGTTCAGAAATTATCCTAATTTATCTCATACCAGACTTTGGTGAAGCTCCTCAGTTCAACCTGTCCACAATGAGTTGTTTTACATCCATTCCCTTTCAGGCAACTATCGTCTGATTGACTGGCCCTTGCAATTAGATGGTTTGAAGGGCAGACGGGTAGGTGCCTGAGATGACCATATCTGATGCCTAAACTTTGTGCTCATAGGGATTACCTGTACATGCACTGACTGAATTTTTTGGCCATATTTAATGTTAGCATCTACTGTCAGAACCAGAATAAGAGTCCTTTATTAATCCCAGGGGGGAAATTACTTAACCCTAGTACTGCCTGCTATATGACCAGCCAGACGACCAGCAGTGAATGAAAACACCGGAAGTGTTCAATATATAGACGACCAGCAGTACATGAAACTTATCTGGGACATCAATATATTGAGGTCCTGCATTACTAGGGTTAATAGTAAATGTGTCCAGAAAATAAGAGAAAGCATAATAGGTCCAATTAAAGTAGCATTTTGGTTTGACCAATTCATAGAGTCTTATAACTATTTGTTTTCCTGAGGTCAGACCTATCTGAGGTCCACTCCCCTTGGTTCCAAAGCTTTTACCTCAGTGCCTCTTTGCAGTGTCAGTAACTGTATTTACAGACTTTTTTATTATGTCCAGTGGGAAAGTTATTGCTAGTCAATGATAACCCATTTTTGAATACTTTCAGATAATGAACATTTATTGTTAGTGTGACTTTCAGAGAGAACATAGGCAGATCTTGAAAATGGTGAAGAGGTATGAAGTAGACTTTATCAAAAGTCTTATTTTAGCTGTGTGTGAAGTGTGCTGAATTTTCTCACTGAAACCAGCTCCTAGTTTGTATTCAGGAGACAAACACCTTCTGTACTTTTAAGATTAGGCTTAAAACTTTCCTTTTTGACCAAGCTTATGGGTAAGGCTGAATCATGAGAAGCTGAACCATCTCTTAGTTATGCTGCAATAGACTGACCTGCTGGTTACTTCCTATGATGCACTAAGCATTTCTTCTCCACCCCCCTCTTTTCACCCCCCATGCATTTATATGCCACTGTATGTCAAAAAAATCTTCTCTTTGCCATATTCTGTGTTGTTCTTGTCCCTCTATGCTTTAATTTTTTTCTCTTCTGTTTCCTCTCTCTCCCTTAACCAGTCAAGGCAGATGGCTGCCCCTACCTGAGCCTGGATCTGCTGGAGGTCTCTTCCTGTTAAAAGGGAATTCTTCCTTCCCATTGTTGCCATGTGCTTACTCAAAGGGGGTTGTCTAATTCCTGGGGTTTTCTCTCTAATGTGGAGTCTTTATCTTACAGTATAAAGTACAATGAATTTTGTTGTGAATCTGTGCTATATAAATAAAACTGAATTGAATTTTTAGTCGGTGGCACAAGAACTTGTTCGAAGAGTACATAATGTCATGTTAAAGCTGTTTAGCATGTTTGTTTGTTTTTATTTCTGGCTATTCTTAAACCAAAGAAGTTTTACTGATAACTGCAGCATGTATTCTTTACACTGTTGGATTTTCTTGTCTTTGAGTGGTCAGAAATGTAAGGTGAGTGGCTGAACAAATATTATTCACCATGCCTCTCCTGACTGTATTTGCCATTCACATTACCTAAGCAAATAACTCCTTGATTATTCCAGGTTTTAGGGGTTAGATGTGAAGGAATGATGGATAACTTACTCACTACATGTCCACAATAGAATGGAAAATTTGACTGACTTTGTCTCAGGGGTTGATTTATGTCTATGTAGCTGTTCAGTATGACATGTTGCTTAGCTAATCACCCCATGGGGCTGTTCTGGATGCAGATTTTCATTTAACCAAATTAAATATAAGCCTGATTCAACAGTTTGGATTAAAAAAAGCCTGACCTGCTAACACAGTTCATTATTAGGGTGAACAACCTGCTGAATGTAGGTGTTGAGTTGACATGCACTGGTGTATGAGGTCAAACACTAACATGTTGACCTGTACCCTTTGTCCATTCAGGAGTAATTTCAGCCACTGCCGGTCTTTTGTCTACCTCTCATATCTCTCCAGTAACCTTCAACCACCAGGCCTCTATGCAACCTCCGAGCCCTGACAGTAACCCACGTCCCTCATTGTCCACTGGGCAGAAAGTCTTCTGAGCGTTTGGAGAGCCTGAACTGTCACAGGTGTGTATAAATATCTTAATGCATAGTTGTGGGGGCAGATTGGAAGCTGTCAAACTCAGCTGTGACATGGGAACTGGTCTGTGCAGATAATACCTGCTGTTTTGTTGTTACTCTTTCAGTGTTAGTTCTTTCAGTTTTTGGCTTGCTTCAAGTCCTGGGGCCCTGAAGTCTTTGTGCTGCAGTAGTGCTGGACTCAGCATGCAGCTTGTGTCCACACACTGCTGCCTCAGCACTAATAAGGCAATAGTATGATAGAGAGAGCGCCAGTTGTCTGCTTTCAACATCCTCACTCAACCGTACCCTTACCTAACCCCCCCAACCCCCACAAAGACACCATTAGCAAATCTATTTGGGATCCCATATTAGGGAAAAAAAAATCAAGGAGTCTAATTGTGGTGCTGAACTGGGACTCCCTGGGTGTGGTAAGTTTTGTTACCACTCTAATGAGTTGTAGGGTTTCCTCCAGTGGGTTTAATTACACTACATTCCAATTTAAGCCCGTCACTGACCACTGGAGCATCTCCTAAAAAAGCTTAAACCACATGCCAAGTTACAAACTAGAATTTTCTGAGGCTATTTTCTTATTTCATGCTGTTAAATAACACTGTGCTCATCAAAATGACTGCTAAGGCCCTGACAACATGCTGAGTTTGATACAGAAAGGGCTTAAAGGGAACAAGGCAAGACATGATCACATTGGTTGTAAAATAGGAAAACATTATACAAGATGGCACGCATGCTCTTCGTGGCAACGTAAACCAGGAAGTGGGCTGTAAAAGTTCCTAACTGACTGTTTTGTCCTTCTTTTTTCTATATTTCACTTAGAAGGATGGATTCATTTATAACGTTCTTTTCTCCAAAATCTAAGTATTAAACTCGGGGAGCAAAATGATGAAGGGCAGAATGACAATTATTTACTACCACTACCACAATTATTCAATAATGGTAAACAGCTAGACATCATGGACTGTTATAGTATCATTACAATACAAATTATTATAGGTTCACCCTCCTCTTAGCAAACTCTTTCTGTAATGCTCACATACGATCAAGTGCATGCACATGTAACATGTGGTCAGTGTCTCTCTCTATTTTCAGTCTGTCCACTGCTAATTTCAATGTGAATATTTGTAGTGGACTATATGTGTGTGTGAGTGGCATGCTTTAACTTGTGTGGCAGTGCAGCAGGGAAGCTTGCCTGGAGTAGTGGCTCCGTGTAACAGGAGGAGATGACTGGGCCAAGTGGCCCTCAATGTTCTGCTAAAAACAGCCCAACAGCTATGTGAGTGAAAAGTGAGTAAATGAACTAGCACCTGACCATGATATAACCAACTAAACATGTCAGAGAACAAAATAATTGATCAAAAACAGTAGTTAAACTGTAGTTATTTTTACATTTACTGAAACAACTGTATGGTAAGCTTTTGATTTTGCTCTCTTTGAAAGGTTTTACTGACAATGCAGTAAACAACAACAAAAGTCATACATGGGAAGGCACATATCCTTTCTGATGTGTGTGATCATTTGTGTGATTTTCCTTATCAGCCACACAGCAACATTTAGTTACAGTTTAGTAATAAGCAGAGGTTGTTAAAGTACTCACAATCCTTACTGAAGTGGATACTTGTGTTTAAAAAGACTCTGGTATTGATTCAACTTCTTCACTCAAGTAAAAGTGAAAGTCTCTGAACAGTCTCTCAAATGTACTTAAAATATAAAAGTAAAAAGTCAGTCTTTGAAGGACATTTGTAGCAAAGCTAACCGAACCGCATGTCATATTAATATAGTATAAAAACAATATTAATACAGGAATAGGGACTTTATTTCAGCTTCTGTTAGTTATTCTAATCAATATACTCAGCTTGAACAACAGTTATGTAGAATACATCAGAAAAAACAAAGCAGACAAAAAAGCAGCTCTATTTACTGTTGAGTAAATTGTACATGTGTGACTTTGCCTCCACGCTTAAAGAGAAAAATGACTATAGAGCTTTAAATAATGCATAAATATGTTTTTGCCACTTTCATTTCTTCATCTTTTACGTCAGTCACGCGCAATAAGCACCGAGGATGAAAGGACCATGGATTGTCTTTTATGTGTTATTGTTCTCTCCATTTATGTTCAAACTGGTTTGATGTCAAGAAGAATAATGAGTAACTCACTTGAAATGCATTAAACCTAAACCTATTACACCTATTTTAAAATCTGTACACTGGCTTTCTGTCCGGCAAAAAATTTATTTAAAAATTTTATTACTTGTTTTTTAATTCTTTGAATGGTTTTGGGCCAAAATACATTGCAGACCTTTTAGTTCCGTATGCAGCATCTAGAAACGTCAGATCTTATGGAAAAGGTCTTTTATACAAAACCAAGAGTTAGAAATGGTTTGAGGCAGCTTTCACTGTTTCTGCCCCTCGGCTTTGGAACCAGATCCCAGAAGATCTGAGGTCTATGGAAACTCTCAGCCTGTTTAAATCCAGGCTCAAGATATTTTTTTTTGCAGTAGCTTTGAATATTTTTGGCTTTATACATTGCTATACTTTTAATTTTTTGTACTTTTTAGATATGTTCAATTTTTTAAATTCTACTAATTAATACTTTTATTTTCCTGTTTAGTGTCTTAGCATTTTAATAATTCAAAAGCTACCGCATTTCTGTGGTTGTCTTTTTGTGGCTAGCTCTTTTAGAAACATTCATACCTTTGCACTTTTTATTCTTATTATTGTTGTTTTTAATATACATACCTGAATATTCCCTGCATAAAGCACCTTGAGTTGCTTTCTGCCTGAAAGGTGCTTTATAAATAAAATTGCCTTGCCTAAAGTAACAAATCTGTTTTGAAAATATAAGGAGCAGAAAGTATAGATATCTGTGTTAAAATGTAGGTATTAACAGTAAAAAATTCTCAAGAAAATAAATACTCTAGTAAAGATAGCTGAAAACTGTACTTAAGTACAGTAACAAAGTATTTGTACTTGGTTACTTCCCAGTTCTGAAAATAAGTGCAAGAAGTTGTTACTTGAAATCAATTTTGCTGCTGGAAACTATGATTTCATTCTCTTTCAATATGTGAAGCCCCCCTTTTCTATACTTTTAAGTATGCATGCTGCTGTAAATTATTTTAAGTGAAAAACACAAACTATCAGAATAAGGATGGTTTTTTTTCAGTCTGTAAAAACAAATTTATTTTTCTTACTAGCTGACTAGAAACCACTTACCAGCATTGCAATTAGTCCTGCTAAATGTGACTGGAATATACGCTGCACAGTCATAACATTAAAACCATCTGCCTAATTTTATATAGGTGTCACTAGTGCTGTCAAAATAGCTCTGACCTAATGGAGCATGGACACAGGACTTCTCAAGGTGTGCTTTGGTGTCTGGTTCTAGAACAGTGGGAACAGATGTCTGAGCAATTTTTGTGATGTGGTGTTGCCCATTGCCCAGTTAAGGCTGTCAGGGTAACAGATGAATGCAAGGACCCAATTTTTTTTTTTAGTAGAACCTTTGATTGTTATGTGATGATTAATGCCATTGACTTCACTGATCATGAATTTTAATGTTTTAATCTGAATGTTGTAAATGACAGTATGTTATGTGGCACAAGCCTGTTGCTGCTTTTCCAATCCTACATGTTGTTAAGACCGTTTGTTTTGTTTTTTAAAATTTTGCTATCCTTGATGTTGTGAATGAAAAATATTTCAATACCTTTGAGAAAGAAATAATAGTGTCCCTGGTAGTGTAGTGGTTTGCACATTTGCCTTTCAAGCAAAAGGTCCCTGGTTCAATTCCAGGTGGGGACACAAGTCCCTCTTATCATGGAGTGTTGCATCACAAAGAGCATCTGTAAAACCTCTGCCAAATTACCAATGTGGATTAATCTGCTGTGACAACCCCTTGGTGGAGAATACAAGGGAGTAGCTGAAAGGTATATTTGATGAAGAATTAATATCATGCAGAATGATATGTACATTTGAAAAAGTATTTACAACTCAAGAAATGAATAAAAAACTAAAGTAGGAGTGTTCTTATTGTTCATGACACAGTTGCTGCTTATTTAGTTTTAATTACTTTTTTGTGTGAAATCTTCTTCTTCTTCTTTCGGCTGCTCCCATTAGGGGTCGCCACAGCGGATCATCTGCCTCCATCTCACCCTATCCCTTGCATCCTCTTCCCTCACACCAACCCTCTGCATGTCCCCCAACTTTAAAATGTCAT
>VUQH01084165.1:0-19836 GCA_015106775.1 Etroplus canarensis
GCCTCATAAAAGGAAGAGGTGATTCAATTTTGGGAAGAATCGGGTGATGGGATCATGCCGAACAAAAAAATCCTGAAATCAATAACTATTGAAGTAATAGTGATATTACTCCCAGTGCTCCCACGAGGTGAATGACAGCATCCTCGCTGATTTTGGGGTGCTATGCAAACTGCAAGGGGTCTGGGTATGTGCTCACCATGAGTCTGAGGTGGGTGAGTAGGATTCTCTCCATCGTCCTCGTTAGGTGAGAAGTTAAGGCTACCCGTATGAAGTGGTTGGGCTCCCTGAACTCCTACCTCAGGTTCACTTTCCCAGTCATCTGGTGATTTATCAGTACCACCCCGGGCTTGTCTCAACTCCTCCCTCAACTTTGCACCTCATTCTTCCTCCTTCAGCTCCCACCACTTAGTCTTTGGCTCTGTTTTCACTCGCTTCTTTTTCTTGCTTTCCCAAGTCATCCTACGGACCTGCGTGTGATGCTGCCTACTCCATTTTGCTTCCCATCTACACCATGGTAGAACAGTTTGAATCCACTTCTGATGTTCCTGGCCTTGCTTTTCTTCCAGTTGGTCTCTTGCACGTCAGCCAGCTTCTCTCCCTTTACCAGTCATAATCCCTATATTTTAAGTCCTTACTCTCACCTCTACCCTCCTGCCTCTCCTTCTCTCTCTCTGCCAGCCCACCTCCTCCTCCTCCTCTTTGGTCTTTGGCCAACAGCAGCATAGTTTCCACCATTACCCTGTTGGCTAGCAGTACCAGAGACTGTCTTTGTAACTCGGGCTGTGACTAATCCAGTGTGGAACTTGTATAAATCTGCAAACTTTAACACCAGACGCCCTCACTGATGCAACCCCTTCCCATTTACCCAGGCTTTGGGTCAGCCCCAGGAGTACACTGGCTTGTGGGCCCCCTGTGACTGGCTTAGGGTGTCAGGGAAAATACACATAGTCAATAGAAAGGGCCATGAAAGCTAAACACGTTGTGCCTTCAGCAGGAATTGAGCTGTCAGCAATACTCAGTCTGAATGTGTCGTCTGCCTGGAGAAGTTGAACACTAACAAGAAGGCTCAAGAAGCCCTTAATGGCCAGTCCATCTGATGTGGTGTTTTTAAATGAGTGTTGAGCCAAAACCAAAAAAAGTGCACAGTAAGGCTCTGGAGGCAAGGTTCGTGTTAGCGGAGATTACTGTGCAGCAAGAAAACGCGTGCGTCAACTGGAGCCTTCATCTGAAAATACCACCAGCAGTTTGACCTTTTGCCGCACACAGGAAAATAAGTTGGAATCTGACGCTCTGTTCTACTTTAAAGAGCTTTAACGCACCTTAGCTGTAACACATCATCATGCCTGAACGGCACGCGTTTGTTGACGGTTGCAATGAGTAACTAGTAATACTAGAGGAGCACTACTTTAATACCTGTCTATTTTCACCACCTGCTAGCCGTGTGAAATGGCTGTATGTCAGGGGCTTGACACGACCTGGTGCAGACTCCACACAATGAGTTGGAAGGAGTTCACATCCTCTCTGAGAATTGTCTGTTTACACTTGGTACTTTTCGTTCACATGTCCCCAGTTTATTGTTTTTGGCTAAGATCATATGGAACAGAAAAGGATTTGGTGAATGATAAAAAAAGAGGGCTCTTTTCATTTTGAAACCTGTGTGTGCCGGCTGTGGTGAGACTTGGAAAATAATAGAACTGTCATTGGCTCAGCTGGATTGTTTATGTAATTAAGAAAAGTGTTCCTCCGGTTGCTCCCTTGTATTTTCCCCAAGGGCTCGCCCACAGTGGATTCACCCGCATTGGTATTTTGGCAGAAGTTTTATGCTGGATGCCCTTCCCGATGCAACCCTCCGTGGTGAGAGGGGCTTGTCTCTACACCAGGAATCGAATCAGGGACCTTTCGCTTGTAAGGCAAATGTGCAAACCACTACGCTATGGGGAAACTATGTTTATGCAATTACCCTATGCAAAATTTGAACAAAACGGTCACCACTAGGGGGCAGTGTTTTAAAAGTGGGTGTGTTGAGATGTTTTCGGACATGTCATCTGAATGTAGTTGCTTCTTTAAAGCCCGGAGCCCATTCTTAATGACTTGCCAGGTTTAATTGAGGCGCCATCTTGTGATAGATATCAGTATGAAGTCAAAGCACAACCCGGCCCCAGTTTAGCTTCAGCTGATATACTGTAGATGTTTTGGAAATGAACTCATAGCGGTTGTGTCTTCACATTCTGTTGATAGCTTTATTAATTTTGAAAGGTTTTGATTACAATTAAACACATTCATTTACACAAAATATCTTTTAAAGACCGTCGCACTAGATAGAAGAGGGATGAAAGCCAGAAGCAAGACAGAGTATGTGTGTGTGACTGAGCGTGAGGCGGGTAGAATGGTGAAGATGGAAGGAGTAGAGGTAGTGAAGTTGGCTGAAGTTAAGTGCCTGCAGTGAGTCATCCAAAGCAACGGACAGAGCACAAGAGAGGTGAAGAAGAGGGTGCAGGCAGGATGGAGGGGGCGGAGACGAGTGTCCTGGTCTGAATTATGACAGAAGGATAGCAACAAAAGGGAAAGAGAAGGTTTACAAGGTGGTGGTGAGACCTGCTATGATGTGTGGTTTAGAGACATGGCATTCAAAAGACAGCAGACAGAGTTGAAGATAAGATTTACATTGGGAGTGACCAGGATGGACACGATTAAAAATGAGTCCATCAGAGGGACAGCTCATGTTGAGTGGTTTGGAGGCAGAGAGGCAAGGCTGAGATGGTTTGGACATCTTTAGAGGAGGGATAATGGAAATGTTGGACAAAGGATGCTGAAGATGGAGCTTTCAGGCAGGAGGAGAAGAGGAAGACTCCAGAAGAGGTTCATGGATGCAGTGAAGGAGGACAAAAGAAGCTGCAAGTGACAGGGTGAGATGAGGCAGATGATCCACTGTGGTGACCCCTAAAGGCAGCAGCTGAAACAGGACAGTTTTAAGCTTGGCTAAAACAGCAGTGTTTAAAGTCCTGGAACTGAAAACAGACTCACACTTATCACAAAAGTGCAGTAAAATTTGGCAATCAACAGCGTAGTTCATAAAATACTGTGGGTGCCATTTTCAACAGAATTATCAGCAATGATGCAATCGTCTTCTCCCAGCTTGAGCTGTTCCTCTGATGTACTCTTGATGCAGCACATAATACAATTATTAGTGTTACAGAAATAAACATCAAGTAACAGTGATTAGTAAAAATGATCCGTCCATCCATTAATTTTCTATCCCTTGAGTTTAGCGGAAATATGTTATGCGGCCGTTTCTCACGTCCAGTGGGTGTGCTGCTGCTGACTAATGTTCATGAGTGTGATTATTTAGAGTACGCAACATGACCTAACCTACATAATGGTCTCCAGTGAGTTGAGCAGGAGATTTCATCTCCTGCTCAGTAAGAATAAACACAGAACTCTGGAACTGTGTGAGCAAGTCTCGTGATAGCATTCCAGAACAGCACAATGGAGAACCACCCTTTCCTGTCACACTATTGGGACTGATACAATGTGTTGGGCGCTTATGGAGCAAACCTCATCTATGCTCAGACAGGCTGTTTCCCAAAGCCTGTTAGTAGGTGAAAAGTTTGAAGCAGCACCATAAAGCAGCCATCTGGCTACCTCCACTTCCTGTCCATGCTGCCGTTCCATTACTGGCTGCAGATGAGTGCAGAGGTACTTAAAGCGTTCTCTTGAAATTTGCAAAGTTCTGTACACACTCATCAGAAAAAAACTTGTAGCGCTCTCCTTGTGTTCCCCATCAACAGGGGGCAGTGTGAGTCTCAGAGTTCAGTTCAGTTCAGCGCTTGAAGGCTACAAACAGCTCAGGCACTTATGAAGTTTTAGTTTGTGTTTGTCTGCAGCGAGATCCAACAACACAATCCTCCACAAAAGTCCTCGGGTGTTTTTACAGTTATTGATCAACCGGCCCTTTCAGTATCCTCCTTCTCTGCTGAAACATCGCCATGTAAAAATTGCCACGAAGGCCTAACTGGGGTTTTTTCCTGGCTCCAAAGTAAATTAGCATGATTAATCCACATGCACAGCAGGCAAAGAGTCCATGTTTAATCACTTAACACAAGCCTTTGCGATCTCCTGTTTATGGCCGTTTGAGGACAAAAAATAATATTAAAGTTTTCTGTAGAAAACTTATAAAACCCAGCACCACAAAGCACGTCCAAAAGACACACAATAAACTACATGCAAAAACGATTCTAGGAAAAAAATGTTTTTTTTTAAAAAAAGTCCAGAATAAGACACAGTGTGACTCCATGGCAAACAAAAATGTACTTTTGGTTGCTCCCTTGTGTTCTCCCCAAGGGGTCGCCGCAGCGGATTAATCCAAGTTAGTGATTTGGCAGAAGTTTTACACTGAGTGAGGGGTTTGTGTCCCCACCTGGGAAATTAACATAAAATGTAAAGTTTAAAGGAATAAAATGGAAGTAAGCTAAGACCGTCAGATAATATCTCCACTCATTGGACACTTTATTAGGAACGTCTTGCTAGATCTGGGTTGGACCCCCTTTTGCCTTATACCTTCGTGGCATGGATTCTAAAAGGTGCTGGAAACATTCCTCAGACATTTTGGTCCATATTGACACGGTGGTATCACACAGTTGCTACAGATTTGACGGTTGCACATTTATGAAGAGATTCTCCTGTTCTACCACATTCCAGAGGTGCCCTATTGCATTGAGATCTGAAGATTACAGAAGCCTTTTTAGGACAGTGAACTTGCTACGTTCAAGAAACCAGTTTGAGATGATTTTAGGTTTGTGGTAGGGTACGTTATCCTGCTGGAAGAAGCCATCAGAAGATGGGTACGCTGTGGTCATAAGGGTTATGGTCAGCAACTCAGGAAGGCTGTGGCATTTGAACTATGCACCGTACTGAGGAGCTCAAAGTGTGCAAGAGAATATCCCCCCACGCTATTGCACCACCTCCAGCAGATTGGATGCTTTGGTTTTGTTCCTGCCAAATTCTGACCCTACCATCCAAACATTGCAGCAGGAATGGAGACTCATCAGACCAGGCAACGTTTTTCCCAACTTCCTGTTGTCCAGTTTTGGTGAGCCTGTGTGAACTGCAGCTTCAGCTTCCAGTTCTTAGCCAGTAATGAAATGAATGTGTATCAAACAGGACTGACAGCAGAACCCAGATGACATCAGTAGACGTGGGACAGCTCAGACCGAGTGAACTGTGATGAATTCCTTTCACCGGCATAGGTAGCAGCACCTGAATGAATAAAACAATATGAACCGATGTGGTCCAAGCCCGTTTGGATGAATAACTGAATTTCTGAGCTTTATGTGTGCAGGGCGAGAACATTTCTACACTCTTATTTGTCAGTGATGCCCATTGTCCACTTTGTCCACCGTCAGGACTACCTGAATGCTTTAAGTATGTAAATAAAGTTAATCAAATGCTCTGCCTTTTCTCAGCCTGCGTGTCTACAGATTACATTCAGACCAGAGGACGGAGGAATAACTTTTACAATAATGGAGCTCACTCCCGTAGATTTTTTCCTTAATGTCACTCATTTCTGTGCCTACACCAATTAAAAACGTGTCTGTTCATACTGCTGTTTGACATCAGATTATATTTTTACAGAAGGTTTTTAATCTTGTTAATTGCTCTATAACATACTTTTTCTCTGCTTTGTCTTATTGCAGTGTAAGAATGAAGAGGTCAGAGGGCACCATGACGTTATGGAGACATCAGATCTACCTGTTTATCATTGTAAGTGTCCCGTTTGCAGCTCTGAGATTGGAGCTCACTATTTTAATAAGATCATTTTTCTTCAACTGAAGGTCTGAGACAGTGTTCTAATACTGAACTATCAAGGATGAATATTTAAATATTGTTGTTGGCTTTTTGTCTGCTAGGCATACCTGATAGATCTATCAAAGGCACACTGCAGGAACTATTTCAACAAAGAGGTATGGGTATGTGCTGATCCTTTTTAAATGTCTCTGTGTAGATGTTTTTTTTTTGTTTGCTTGTTCTTGTGGGTCACCAGCAAATGGAAAATGTGAAGTTAGTGAAGATTTTGAGGCTGTGCTTTAGTTTTCTAAAGTTTTGCTATATGTTTTTGTTTATTTGTTTGTGGTCAGTTCATTTGGTTTTTTTTAACATGCTGCCAAAACAATACATAATATGAGTGACCATCTCAGTCTGGTCTGCAGTGTCCTAAAACTAAAATAAAACAGTGATCTGAAAGCTGCGATGAATGCATTGGAAAAGCAAGGCCAGGTAATTTGTATCTGCTGTGCACTGAACACACTGGCATGTGAGATCAAAAGATGAATATGAAAAGAGAGATGAGAGATTCAGCTTTTATTCCCTAATATTTACATATAGCATGTCAAAAAGTATAGGACACAGTTTGTATCAAACCATCCAAGTTTTCAAGTGAGCAAAAGTATCAAACCTACGGCCCACAGAATCCACTAGGTTTCTTGTTTTTCCAGGTGTTTACCACAGCATCTGTTAGATGTTGTTTTTTCCCATTCCAGTCTTCTCTTCAGGAAGTCAAGTGCACGTTCATCTGGGTTAAGATCTGGTGATTGACTCTGCCAGTCCTAAACCTTCCATTTTTCCCCCAGATGAAGTCCTTTGTTGAGGTGGCAGTGTGTTTTGGATCATTTTCTTGCTGCAATATTATACAACAAATATCTTTTTTGGTTAATCTTAATTAATGAAACTAAGTTAGTGTGCAGTATTTACACCATATTAGGAAAAAACGTGAGAATTCAAATAAATTTCCTGAAACATAAAAACATGTCTGACGAAAGTTTCATTTTGAAAAAGCCAACATTAAAGTCTGCAATCAACCTCAGAGCTTTAACCCTCACTAATGATGCAGACAATGTGGATTTACTGAGTGTTTGTGGCTTTGGCAGGACGCAGCTGATGCAGCGTAACTGTTTGAAGGCACCAAAACTGTACAGTAGAGGAATGTCAGAATTGGGGATAGTGCATAAAATATTCATCCTGATAGATGTCTGATTCACATGAAAACCAAACTTAAAGTTTAGACACACACACACACACACACACACACACACACACACACACACACACACACACACACACACACACTTAGCTTCAGAATGGCATGCTTTTCTCACATAGAAAGCTCTCTGATCTTCCTGCTGGTCAAGTCAAAGCTTAAACTGAGACCAGATATCCAGGGCTACTTAATGACTGACTAACAATCTTTGACAAAGATTGTTTGACAAAGCTGAGTAACAAAAGAAACCTCCGTCACTTGTAATGTTCCAGTACTTACATGCACTTAAAAGAACTGGGTGGTTTGATACAAAATGTGATCTGTTCTTTGTTGTTTAACATATCTAGATGTAAATACCAGGGGATAAAAGCAGAAACTCTGATCTCTCTTCTCTTTTCATCTTTTGATTTTAAACACAATTGTCTTCAGTGCTCAGCAACAAATTCACTGGCCTTGCTGTTCCAACACTTTGGGGGGGAGGGGATTGTATATCCTGGTGTCATTTATCTTCCTATTTTTCCTGAATTTAACTGTTTAATTTTACAGTTCTAACATCTTATTAAAAATGAAATGAGTAGAAACCAAGTCAAACAATCATATTTGGGAATTGTAAGAGTAGCAACTTCTTGGGAACAGAAACATTAACCTCAAATGATTAATAACTGACAGGAAGCCTTTAAAGACCCCTGACAGACTTTGTTGTGGTAACCACCTCAAAATATGATTATATTTAAACACATCACAGTTCTATTAATGATAATCTCTTACGAATGGTAAACAAGAAATTAACCACTGATGGCTTTTGTTTGTCTGCTCTTCTAATAGGTGGCCGGAAACCTAAGCCAAAGTTTGCCAGACAACATTACCATTTATAAAAATAACAAACCCGAGGTAACTTTGAGAAACACTGGGCAAAAACCAGACAGTGTTCAAGTATATTTAAATATATGTTGAACTGACTTATATTTGATTAAGTGTAAATATGTCCATTTCACATTACAGGACATCATGAAATGTACCATAGACAAGGAGTGCAACAACACAACTAAAACCTGTTTTCTAAGGGACTGCCTTACTGTAAGTAAACAACTTTCCTCTCATTTTCTTCAAGACGGTGTCTGTTTGTTTTGTGTTTTGTTCTGTGTGCTTTTGTTTTACTGAAAGCCAGGCTAACCAAGGATTGTGTCATGTTGCTTGTTCAGGAGGACGAGTCCTCTACACAGCTAAATTGTTCAGAGAAACCTGTGGAGCTGAAAGTCAGTTTCTACCACTTAATGTGCTTGACGGATATAGCCAGCAATCTGGATGGCACAGGTATCACTCATTTAGATACTACTGTAACAGTCAGCAGTGGTTGGTTTAAATGTGTGGCTGTTACCTGTACCTGTGAACCTCAGCAAACATAGCATACAATGCTCTTTCTAAACCCGGTTCTTACTGTAACTTTTTTCTTCACAGGTGAACAAACGCCACCGAAGGTCACTACAAAAGAAGTGTGCGAAGTTTACAGTGAGTACACATGCAGTGCTCAGATTGTCTCTGTTCATTGTGAGTGAGTGGGGTGTGTGGTACAGTATGTGGATCCTTGCCATCTGCTGCTGTTGTGTTTGGTGTGGACATGTGTGTGCAGGTACCAAAAGACATGTTTTAATGCATTTGGATTTTAATGAAACTATAGAAGACTGAAAAGCTTTGTAATGTCTTGCTTTTTCAATTCATGACCCCTCTTCTTTTCTTTTCTTTTTCTTTTTTTAGAGGAAGTGTGCAAACCATTTTCAGCTCATCCTCCTACTTCAGGTAAGTCAAAACTTTTATTCAGAAGTGTTTAGAGTGCATGTCCATGCTTTGCTTTTACTAGAAATCATGCTTTCTGTTGTATAGCTGCTATTTCTTAGTGGCTGTGGGCACACCACTGTTCTTCACATAAACACTACTTTAAAGGTACATGAAACAGGATTTAGAAGTTTAATAGTAGCCTGCCAACTATATTTTTGGCTAAGTCGAGCTACAATAAAGGAGCTTCATCCAGTTTGACTCAACAAGAAATTTATTTCCGTGTAAAGACCACTGACAAGAGAGGAAATGCACATACACAGTGCCATTACCACTTCACATTCATGAAATTCTGTCTGTGCACCTCAACACCAGAGAGGATGCCAGACTTTGCTGGTCTTACAAAGACAAGTATTCATTGTTAAACTATTTATGTATAGAAGCAGGCATGAGCCTCATCTTTTCTTCATTCAGTGATGGAGACGTCCTCTGCAGTTGTTATAAGCCAAAACAGCCTCAAAGATTTCAAACATAAAAGAAAGTAAATTGCTTTCAGTCAATTCATATTGATTTGCTCATGCACTCACTGGCCACTTCATTAGATACACCTTCTTAGTACTGGGTTTGACCCCCTTTTGCCTTCACAACTGCTTTAATTCTTCATGGTACAAACTGAACAAGGTAACCCAGCCACCGAGGACCATGGAGGGTTGGTGTGAGGGAAGAGGATGCAAAGGATAGGTTGAGATGGAGGTAAATGAGCCGCTGTGGCGACATCGAACAGGAGCAGCTGGAAGTAGAAGAAGACAAATTCAACAAGGTGCTGGAAGCATTCCTCACAGTGTTTGGGTCCACAAACAGTTGCTGCAGCTTTTTAAGCCACACATCCATGCTGTGACTCTGCTGTTCCACCACAATCTAAAGGTGCTTTATTTGACTGAGATCTGGCAACTCTGGAGGCTGTTTGGGTACAGTGAACTCACTGTCATGCTCAAGAGATAACTGGAGCTTCATGACATGGCGAGTTATCCTGCTGGAAGCAGCCATCAGAAGAATATACACTGTTGTCTTAAAGGGATGGACATGTGGACATGGTCAGCAACAGTACTCAGGTAGGCTGTGGTGTTTAAACCAAACCCAGGGCTAAAAGTGTGCCAAGGAAATATCCCCCATGCCAGTACACCGCCAGCCTGAATCTTTGATACAAGGCAGGATGGATCCGTGTTTTCATGTTGGTCACCCCAAATTCTGAGATTACCATCTGAGCGTCACAGCAGACATGGAGACTTTTCGGACCAGGAAACGTTTTTCCAGTCTTTTGATGTCGGGTTTTGGTGAGCCTGTGCGTATTGCTGCCTCAGTTTCCTGTTTTTAGCTAGCAGGTGTGGCTCCTGGTGTGGTCTTCTGCTGCTTAAACATAGCCATTTCAAGGTTTAATGTGTTATTTATTCAGAGATGCTCTTCTGCAAACTTTGGTTGTAACAAGTGGTTATCTGAGTCGCCTTTCTTCCAGAAGTGAAGTAGCTCCCTATTCTCCTGTGGCATCAACGAGGCACTTTCACTGGAGATTTTCTCTTTTTCAGACCATTCTCTGTAAACCTCAGAGATGATTATGTGGGAAAATCCCAGTAGATCAGCATACTTAGACCAGCCTGTCTGGCGCCAAGCACCATGCCACATTTAAAGTCACTTAAATCAGCTTTCTTCCACCTTCTGATGCTCAGTTTGAACTTCAGCAGCTTGTTTTGACCATGTTTACATGCCTTAATACGCTGAGTGATTGGCTGATTAGATAACTGCATTAACAAATAGTTGGTGTACCTAATGAAGTGACCAGTGAGTGTATTTGTTAAGTATTATCTGTTAAGATAAATATTCCCTTGATTTATCAATATAGACATCAGAATCAGAATTGTTTATTAAACCCAGGGGGGAAATTGCTCAGTTACAACAACATGTGATATAATGTATGTATTCAATTTTGATGATTGTCTTCAGTCACTGTTTTTAGTGTAGTGGATGAGGCTAAGACTCGCATAAGTGATTACCAAAAATATATATTTATTATATTTGAAGTAAAATAATTATTTTATTCTAGTTTGTAATTAGAACTGTTAGTATGATCACCAACATAACTGTAACAAAGTTACAAACCCAACATATTTAAGTTTCCTGTACCTTTAAAGTCTTCCCTGTAATTTCATTTATTAAATCACAACTGTTGCAGATTTTTCTATCATGCAAGACTTTATTACTGACTGAGTTGTCTTTATTTTGACCACCACTGACAGCACCAACAACTGCAACAGCAGCACCAACAACTGCAACAGCAGCACCAACAACTGCAACAGCAGCACAAACAACAGCTACAGCTGTAATTAGTGGTACAATAGCTACAAATAGTGGTGCAGCAGCACCAGATACAACAATATCAGCACAACAACTGCAACAGCAGCACCAACAACTGCAACAGCAGCACCAACAACTGCAGCAGCACAAACAACAGCAACAGCTACAGCCAGTGGTACAATAGCTACAAATAGTAGTGCAGCAGCACCAGATAGAACATCACCATCAACTGCAGCAGCACGAACAACGGCTACAGATGCAATTAGTGGTACAATAGCTACAAATAGCAGTGCAACGGCACCAGATGCGATAACATCGACATCAACTGCAACAGCAGCACCGACAACTGCAACAGCTGGTGGTACAATAGATAAAATTAATCGTGCAATTGCTACAATGAATAGTGCAATTGCCACAATTAATAGTGCAATTGCTACAGTTACTAGTACCATTACTAGTACAACAGCATCAACATCAACATCACCTACAACAGCAGCATCAACATCAACAAGAACACAGCAATCACCTTCAGCACGTTATGGAACCCCTGGTAAGACAGGTAAATCATCTTCATGGAACGTACTCTGTGATGGATTTAACTCAAACACAGCTCCTGTCAAAAGTTTAACCACCATTTTGAAAGTACATTCAGTTTCAGGTGACCATGATAGTAATTTCACATTCATTCATCAAATAAATCCCGCCTTCTTATGGCTTGGATGATTATCATTATGTCCTCTAGTCAGCTTACTAACATTGGACAATAGATGATTGGAAAAAAATCATCTGGTGTGAGGAGTCTTGATTCCTGCTGTGACATTCGAATGGCAGAATTTGGCAGAAACAACATGAAAACATGGATCCTGCCTTGTATCAATGTTTCAGGCTGGAGGTGGCGGTATGATGATGTGGAGGATATTTTCTTGGCACATTTTGGGCCCCGTAGTACCAACTGGGCATTGTTTAAATGCTACAGCCTACCTGAGTACTGTCGGTGACCATGTCCGTCTCTTTAATAACATGGTGTACCCATCTTTTGATGGCTGCTTCCTGCAGAATCATGCACAATGTCATAAAGCTTGATATATTTCAAACTGGTTTCTTGAACATGAAGGAGTTCATTGCACTCAAATGGCCTCTGCAGTCATGGATCTCCACAAATCTGCAACAACTTTGTGATGCATCATATCAATGTAGACCAAAATGCCTGAGGAATGTTTCTAGTACCTTGTTGAATCTACACCACAAAGAATTAAGAAATTTCTGAAAGTAAAAGGGGTCCAACCCAGTAGTAAAAAGGTGTACCTAATAAAGTGTCTGTTGAATGTATATTAATCTTCTGGAGTCAATGGACACTCCAAAGCATTGAAAAAAAATTGAACTCTTTCCTACTTGGATTGTGACAGTGAGGTTGTGCTGAAAAAATGGCGCCAAACGCGGCAAGGTAAACAGTTATTAAGGTGTCATATAAAGGTAAAATCAAAAATAGTAAAAACGGCCAATATACCGCAGACTCCACAGGGTTAAAACTGGACATGATTGGACACTATGCATATTCTCATAGCAATGATCTGTTAATCAGAAGGTAGCTTCACCCAAAAGCATATCCTATTTTATCTGTTTCACAACATATCAGAACAGTATTTACAAACAGAACACAGTAGTAGGGTGGCTTTCTCATAGACCAGAGAAGAGTCACCTCCCTCTGGTCAACAGAAAAAAATATCATGTAAAGGAACTGCATTAGCTTCAAATATACCGTTTCTGCAGCTTGCCTGATTTTTTTTTAAAATTTTGAGATGTTCTCAAAAATGAAAAAAAAACTATATAGTAAATGCTTTGCACTAAAAGAAACAACTAAACATTAGGATCCTTTTTTATTCTGAATTTACATTTGTACTTATGCAGTTTTTTTCTATTTTTCTATAGAACCTGTTGTAGATCCCAGTAAAGGTAAGTTTGTTTGTTTATTTATTTGTTTTGCTTAAAAATAGAAATTTGCTTGATACAGTTCTATGTACTAGCAGATTTGCATTGTCAGCATAAGCGAGCAATGTTTCTCCTTCACATATGGAAATGGTAAAAAACAAAATCCATGCCTTGGACTTAGAGTCACACAGTATTTCTCTTTTTCCATAGATCCCAAGCCAGACTACACAGGTTAGTTTGTATTTGTGTAAATAAAATCTGTAGATTTAGTTATATTTAAGTGACAGCACTGCTTTAATTACCGGAGTTAAGCCATACCACCTCATTGATGTTATAGTTTGGCATGGTAGGACCCAATAAGCAGACTCAGACTCAGCAGGTAGAACAAAAGGCGAGCATTTAATGCTCAAAACTCCACAGGAAAACAAAGTCCAAGGAAACGAAGTTAGATACAGAAACTAGAAACAATACTAACATACAGAGGCTCAGGAAATCTCAGGGAGTGCATTCACAGAGAGGACTCAAGGAAAACTAAAGACCTGACAGTGAACTAAGGGGAGACAGAGCATAAACAGACAAGGACTAACGACAGAGTGGCAACAGGTGGGAAGGGAATGCAGGTAACAACAATCAAGGGCTGGAAGTAAAACAGAACACAGTGCACAGGTAGGACTGAAACCAAAGTAAAACAGGAAACAAGAAACATGACTGCGCAGAACGCAACACCGAGCTTGACAGGAGAACAAAAGCACAAGAGGATAACAGAGGAAACATGGATAACTAACATAAGCGGGGCTGGAACTGAGGCTTAACATAAACTGAAAATACCACAGACTGGGGATGAGAGACAAAGAAAGTCATGAACAGAACAGCACAGAAAACAAATACAGGGACTCAAGGGAAACATGAACTAACACAATACTAGAGGCAAGGAGACTGAGGCACTGAGAAACAAGGAGGGGAAAGAACTAGATATGGGACACAACATTAGGTACATAACTAAGGATGCATACAAACAGAAGAAAAATGGGAACAGGACAAAAAAAGGAAAACCAAACACTCTAGAAAAATAACCAAACCCATCCCACAAACACCAAAAGCATACTTTTATATTTAAGTATTAAGGCAATATAACAGGGGAATAGTTTTGTTTGTAACACTGATACATGTTCAATCTCTTCTTAAACAGAGAACAATTTGAGGGTAATAATAGTGCTTCTTCTCTTCACGAATTTCGTCACGCCGGTGGCTGTGTTCTGGTACATGAGGAGGCGGGAGAGGAACCAGCAAGTGGAGCAACAGTTTGTGAGTGTGAGCTCGTTGCTCTGTGTTCGTTGCTTAAACATACGACTGTAACAGCCATGCTTAAAGAGTACAACAGCACAGCAGTATGTAGGCATGTATACTGTATGCTGAGGCTACTCAGTGAACATGCCTGTTGATTTCTGTGAGGAAACACAGAGTACATGTTAAAGTTTACCACTGAGATTTTTGTGTAGTTAGGTTAAGTTTTGAGACAATAAGACTTTTTCAAATTTTACCTCTATGCACCACTACAGTGGATTTTAAATCAGTCAAATTGCCACTGAAGTGCAGATTTCAGCTTTAATGCAAAGGATTCAAGAAAAGCATTGTATTACCTGTTAATGAGTTATGGCCATTTTTATACATATAGTAGTATTTTTCCCCCTTGGCATTTTTCCAGTTTTTTGTGTTACAACCCATAATTTAAATTTTAGGGAGATTTTCGGCAAATAATTTTACACAAAATAGTCCAAATTAGTGAAGTGAAATGGGGAATTTTTTAAAAATATCTGAAATAGAGCCACCTTTTGCAGCAATAACACCTGCGAGTCTCTTAGGGTATTTCTCTATGAGCTTGGCACATCCAGCCACTGGGATTTTTACCTGTTCTTCAAACCTAAACTGCCTACAAGTTGGATGGGTTCTGCTCATATACAGTAATTTTAGGTCATGCCAGAGATTCTCATTTGGATTGAGGTCTGGGCTTTGACTAAGCCATTCTAACACGTTATGTTTCCTGTTAAACCACTCAAGTTTTTCTTTAGGAGTTTACTTAGAGTCATTGTCCTGCTGGATGGTGAACCTCCATCCCAGTTCTAAATCCCTGGAAGACTGAAAAAAGGCTTCCCTTAAGCCTTCCCTGTATTTTGCATCATCCATCATTCCTTCAATACGGACTAGTTTCCCAGTCCCTGCCAACGGAATAACATCCCCACAAGCATGATGCTGCCGCCACCATGCTTCATTGTGGGGATGGTGCTCTTGAGGTGATGAAAGATGTTGGGTTGGTGCCAGATATAGTGTGTAGTTTTAGTCTCATCTGACCAGAGAACCTTATTCCATATGCTTTTTGGCGAACTCTAAATGTGCTTTCTAATTTATTTCTGTGAGCAAAGACTTTTCTCTGGCCACTCATCCATAAAGCCCAGCTGTGTGGCGTGCACAGCTTATAGCGGTCCTATGGACAGATACAGCAGCTATGTATAAAACGAAAGTCTTACTGTCCCAAAATTTATGGACCTAACTGTATGTCAATAATACCTCAAATTTTACATGTTGATGCTCAGAAAAACCCTTTTTCAACAAAACTGTCATTTTCTTTTTCAGATTATGATGAACAGGGTTTTACTGGAACCTAATCCAGAGGAAGTGGATCAGGTACTGCTGCAAATGTTTTCGAGGAACGTGTTCAGGACAGCTAAATGAAGTGTAGGGTTAAAGAGAACAACAGTGACGTTAAACTTGCTGTAACTGCAGTAAATTATTACCAGATGTGGAAGGGAGAGGTCTGTGCTTTAGCATGTATCCTCTTTTTATGAGAAAAAGAATGGTGTGATCTGAAGACCTCCTCAAAAAAGACTGATCCTTGAGCTGGTTCAAATATATTTTAAACTCGTTAATTATTATACTGCCTCTACTAGGAGGTGCCAAAGGCATTTCAGTGTATCTTTACATGTTTCCAACTCATGTCTAGTCTGTAACTGATGTTTTAAAACCCCCAGAATTGATCTGTTTAAAAGCCTTGGCTTATTGTGTAAATGTAGCGAGAGTCCATTTGCTCTGTAACCCTTCGATTCCTCCTGGGATTTGAGCCAATCACTGCTCCTCTTTCAACATCATGTCAGGGTGTTAGTGCAAGCTGTAACATATCTTTCTTTTTTTTCAATTTTTAGCCAAATGCAAATGCGGAAAACAGAACGGAAGAAGAGGCTACGACATTCCTAGAGGTAATTATGGATGTGGAGTATCTAATAAAATATGCTTTTAAAGGACTTGTGTGTTTTAATACATGTAGTTTTACTGGTCAGTGTGCTCTGCTGGATCAGAAAGGATAAAGAAGACAAGCAGAAACGCAGCACTGAGGGTTACATTCATTTGTTCCCATTGGGGTTGTTTTTTCACCACCAGAGGTCTAGCTATAACTGGCCCAAAAGGTATCTTCCCACCATCTGGGATTGCACATCTGCCAGATGCTAGACTTCTCTCTGCTGGACAAGAAGCCTAGAGTTCATCGAGCTGGGCTCAGTTTTGATAGTGTGACCCTGAAAAGAACTGTTAATTCACCATCTGTTCGCATCCAAGTTTGCATATTAAAAACACATAGATACTGCTTGAAAAAGTTGCAGTTTCAGCATTTTTAGAATTATATTACCAGCTTCAATTAAAAATTGCAGCCAGGAGATTCTTCACCAGTCATGTAAACATTTGTTAATCATTTGTCATTAGTTTACCTGTTTTTTTGCTTGTGTCGTGCAGATGCCTCCATGCTGTGTGTGCTCTAGTATAAATAAAGAGCCTCATCAAAATGGAATGCTGCTTTAGAGACACAGTCCCGTCCTTCTTAACCCGACTGTGGAAGCAGTGTCTGAATGGGAGTATCTGCTCTGCTTTGCTTGGTGACAGTCCAACAGAAGTGAATGTGGTTTGTGAATACTTCTGGATCCAAAGAAGGATAAACTCTAAGGTAAAATTTTGCTTCAAATGTGAAGAGTGGGAGTGAACAAGCCACGTCATGCCAGCGCCTCTATTTGAGGTGGTGCATGGGATGACCCCAGCACTGTGTCCATGGGAAATGAAGTGCAGCAAGGACATCGCTGAGACAAAATTTTGAGCTCTTTCTGCGCCTCCTGTGACAGATTCTATTACTCCCATGCTAGTTCAGCTGACCAAGAGCTTGAGAGGGGAAACACACAGGGTTAGTTTTATCAGAGATGTTGGCGGTGATGATGGACTTTTAACCTGGACAACAGACAGCTGCACTAAGCCAGAAAAAGTCAACTCCAAATGCGCTGGGTGGGATTACTAACACCAAAACTCTCAAAAACCAACCAAGCAGGCCTTTTGAGACTGGCTGAAATTAAGTTTAAGAGACAGGAAACAGGGTGCGTTAACTGCTGTGTTCACCTGCCTTGGCAACGCTTACAACTGCTGGAGGTCCAATACTACTGGTGTTATGTTGTTTTTGACACAATATATGAGTGTGACATAAAGACAATACTTGTGTTGCAGATTATGGATATAGTTTATGAACATATACAGTATATAGTTTTGTGTTACAGTTTTCTGCTATGCAGTTTACTATATTTGGTGTGGGGAAAAGTCTCATTTATTCATATTTTGCAGGGAAAGTGGGAAATAAGTGCAATGCTTTATTGAAATTTGCAAACAAATGGAAAGCCTGTACATAAAGCAAAAGCAAAGGCTGTGCTATTCTAATGAGCCTGAAAGTTAATATGTAGTATGAGCACCTATTCTTCAACCCAGCCTGAACTCTCTTAGGCAAGTTTTCTGATCATTTCTTTAAGTAGTCTTCAGGAATATTTCTCTGGGATTCTTGAAGGACATTCCAAAGCTCTTCTTTGGATGTTGGCTGCCTTTTGTTCCGTTCTCTGTCAAGATGATCCCTCACTGCTTCAACAATGTTGACGTCAGGGTGTTGGGGAGTCCAGTCCTTGACTGATGGCATTTCATTGTGTGTTTTCTGTCCAGTTCAGTTTTTACCGCATTGGTGTGTGGTTGTATTGGTGTGTTTCGGATCATTGTCATGTTGAAAAAATTAAGCTCTTGCCGATCAGACTTTTCCAGATGGTTCTGCATGTTCTATGTTCCATAAATGTTGCTAAGATCCCCAGCACCACTGGCTGAAAGGCAGCCCTAAACCACAATAGAGCCTCCTCCGTGTTTTGCAGATGGCTGTAGACATTCACCGTTATACCTCTCTCCTGACTTCCTCCATGCGTACTGATAATAATTTCAACCAAAAGGTTCAAATTTGGATTCATCCCTCCGTAAGACATGTTGCCACTAATTTTCAGTCCAGTTCTTGTGCAATTTGGCATACCTCAGCCTTTTCTTTCCCTTTCATTTCTTTAGAAATGGCTTCTTGACAGACACCATTCCACCGAGAACATTTCTCATGAGGGTTCAGTGAGCAGTAGATGTTCAAACGATGGGCCAGATGCATCTTTTATTTGTGTGTAATGTTTTCCTCTGTCCCCCATGGCTTTCAGATACCGTTCATCTGCAGTAGTTTTTTAGGCCTACCACTCGTTCATCTGTCCTCTGCTTGTCCAATTTCCTCAGATTTTTTTAAGACACACTGCACACCATGCTGAGAGCAAAAACAGCTCTTTGGGAGTCACCTTGTAGGTACAAAAACACCATTTCATGCCTGTCACACTGTGTCATATCTCTGGCATTTTTCATAGATTAAGCTAAAGAAGAAAGGAATGATGTGTTTTTGCGACAGGCTGTTAGCAGCAAAGTGCCAAAAGATACAATTTAAATCGGATCTTTGCAAAGTTTTCTGTTATGTGTAGACACAACACTGGTGCATCCCTTGTGTTAGGTGCTTTTTTTATGCTCGAATCATTCATAAGTGGCTTAACAAACAAAAAGCATTCCTGTGAAAATGGTCAGCTACAAGAACTTGACTGAAAAAAGTGAAAAAGCAGCCAATGTCAAAAGAACTTTGAACGACCTTTGGAAAGTCTGGAGAACTATTGCTCAGGACCACTTCAAAAAATTATAAGAAAGTCTGGCTCCTCGAAAGCAAACTATAAAGAAATGGCTCATGGGTGGCTTAAGGCTTTTGCACCACACCGTATATGGTAAGGGACTAATTTTCTGTCTTATGTGTCAGATGAATATCAGCTAACTTCCAATCAAAAAACTATGAAAAAGGGATGAAATTTAACAGCTCAAGTTTATTTTGCACTGAGTTAACTGTGATGAAGATGCATGTGAAAAGCTAAAGGTTTCTCCAAAAATACAATTGGAATTTTTTTTTTCTGCACTAAAGCAGAGCTGTAGCTAGTGTGATAATGTAATGCTAGCTATACTGTTAAAGTAAAATGATATCTGTGAATTGTTCCATGTCAGTTCTCCCCACACAGTTTAGGCACGTAATCCCTGCTGTATTGGTGTTTCATTCTGTAAACAGAAGACTCCTTAATATAATCCATGCGTTGTTTGTCACTGTCAAAAAGCAATCTAATACAGAATTTTTAACATAATTGTCTTCTCTGCCCTTGTGAGCGCATTTTCAGCTTTTAACACTGTCACATTAGGGCAGTTGCATATGAGTAATATGTAATTATCACAAAGTAACAGCTACCTGTGTAACATCTACACAGCCCCTCATTGCATTATGAGTCATGTAGACAGATTAGCAGGTAGCCCCACTTTTCCTGTGTTTTCTGTTTTTTTTTTTTTTATGAAAACTCTTG
>VUQH01084170.1:0-10668 GCA_015106775.1 Etroplus canarensis
TGTGTGTTTAATGTCTCCTGAAAGCTGCTTGACCTACACTGACTGGACTGCACAATGAGCTTTTATTGCCTGTCTTGAAGGTTATTGTTCCTGAAGGTATTTTTTAAACTATTATTCAAATTCATTTTATTATTTATCTTATTTTCATTTTTAACTTCTTCCCAATCTTTCCCTCCTTCTTTAATTGCTTTTCTGACCTCCGACTGTCCTCTACTTTTTATTGCCAACATAGAAAAATTGTGTTTGTTCACTGGGGTTATATACACTGCTGCCTTTTCAGACAAGAAATACCAAAGAACGAACGTCAGCCATTCAGAGTACAGTGTCAATGCAGACAAAATCATTTGCTCAGTCCACAACATCTCAGGCAAACATGTTGCCTCTGACAGATCTTTTTATGACTCATCAAATCCATAGCTGTTAATTCCATCATGTCCTAGGCGCTCCCTTTGCCCTTCTGCTGTTTGGTGTAGTAAGTAAAAACCCAAATATAAGAGACATAACAGCTTCTATTATTAATAAAATGTATTTGATATAAGGCATTGATGCTCAGGGTGTGTAGTTGCTGCGTAATTTCTAATGCCTCTTCTTATTTTATTGATACAAAGGGAAAATTAATGTGTTGTGTTTGTTTTCTTCCTGTAACATTTATATCACATGTATAGTATAGAGTATATTAACTGGTTAAATGGTTATCTGGTTCTCACATGTGGTGATTGGTTGATTTTCTCTTTTTTTGAAAAATTGTGCATGTATTGTTTTAGACTTTACCTATGAGTTAGATATATTAAAGCTATTTAATAATATTTATTGATGCCTTGAACTGATGCCTGCCACAATTTATTAATGTGCATGCTAATTGACACTGTAAATCATAATACAGAGTGAACATATGAAAAACATGCTTAAATCAGGTTTCCATATCTGTTATACCTGCATATATCACAAAAGGGTGCTCAAAATAACAGATTTGTTAAATGAATTTAACACATGTATTTAACAAATCATTTTTAACAATTTGGTCCAAAATTTGCTGCAAGTTTACTGGGGCTCAATATTTCGAAAATCTGCTGTGCCAGAGGAAAAACCTTATCACCCGTTTCAGCCACTCAGTATCCTGGGTCAGCTGGTGGAGCAGGTTCAGTCCTTCAAATACCTTGGGACAGAGATGGACGCTTGTTTGTTTTTACACAACATGCTGACTCAGTGTACAAAAACCACAATGCATCCACCTGCTGAGAAAACTAAAGATCTTCAACGTCAGTAAGAACATTTTAACACTGGTTTATAAATCGTTAGTTGTATCAGTTTTTACTTCCAATATTTTATCTTGGTATGACTTCATCACCACTAAACATAGAACAAAACACCCCCATATAATTAATCAGGCCAGCAAAAATAACTGGTTCACCTAAAATCTCCTTATCTGAAATACATAGCCGCAAAATGATGAGGAAATCCACCCTCATCACTGAGGACCCTTCTCAGCCCCTCATCATTCATTCATATTACTGCCATTAGGATGGTGCCACAGAGCACCATTGGCCTGAAACAACATTTACAAAAATCTTTCATTCCATCTTAGCTACACTGAACAGTATAAAGAGGTCACCATACAATGTGCTGCTGCTCTGAACTATTCAACCTGATGTGCTTTTTAAATGTGTTTTATAAGTGTTTATAAATGCATGTTAGAGGTGAAGTGTGTGTATTTTAAGCCATGTCAAAAGAAATATTTCTGCCACCATTTGGGACAGAAAATAAAGTTTATCTAGTCTAATCTATCTATTCTATTCTATTATTTTAGCCTGCTGTTAATAGTGTCCCAGAGAGGTGATTCTTAAGCTTTGTGGTCATTATTGAGGCTGAGACATGTGGTGTTCTAATGAATGGTTCAGTTTTTGTGGTCTCTCAGCACACGATACAGATTTAGAGTGTGTAATTGAGGTATGTCATTTCCTACAAGCTGTGGTTCTGGTTTGGATATGGAACAGGATTTGAGTTCTGAAGCTTCTATAACGGAAATACATAGTTTAAAAAATCTTACCAAGCATTCAGTAGTATCCACTCTTAGTTGAAGACCCAGAGCTTTTCTTGTGACTGAAATGAGGCTGGTGGACCTGGACTGGGCTAGCTGCCTCACTGCCCAGGAAACTTTGTTGGCTGTCTGCATACATTCCTTGTCCAGGAGCTGTGTATTTTCTTTTCATTCTGTATGAACCCTCTCTGTGTAAACTATCCCTGGCCAAATTCATTCATGATTCAAACGCACAATAAAAAGGTTCATCTCTCTGGTAACCATCCCATTAATTTATGTTTTAAGATAGTCCTCTGCTCATTTAAGCTATTTCAAAGGAAGACAGAAATACATCAGTTAGGAAAAAGTGAATGCTGTATGTTTTTCCTCTGACATGAGCAGGGTGCCATTTTTAGTGTGTATAGGCTGTTCTGGTACTAGTTTTTAATGGCAGAAAAGAAACATATTTTGTAGATATTTTATCTTTCAAGACAGGACAAATAAACTGATATATCTACCTTATTCTGAGGTGCAAAGGTCAACTTGTAGGAGGTCCCTGTGACCACATTCTACTTCCTTGTGGTGTATATGGAGCATGTTTGCAAGTGTATGCGTGTGGTCTAATGATTGCATGTCTATTTCACATAGGGTCCAGTCTGTCCTGTTTACATTAGAAGTTTTATTTTAAAGTTTAAACTTAGCAGCGCAAGAAGACATTTGAAAATGTCTTGTTGTTGAGTGACAAGACAGAGGTGACTCAGACAGTAGCCTCCCTGGTCCTCATAGAGTATGATGATATCTTGCTGATGCACATTTACACGAGTAAGTGTCAGATTCAAGCTGCAGAATAAATGCATTTGGTCACATTATGGAACCAGTATGTAAAGGACTCCCCACTTAACCCACTGAGAAGCAGAATGAAAAAACAGCCACAAATTATGTGGCAGTTTTTCCAGATGTGAATGCATAATTGAGGCATATTTATGGTCATTTTGTCTTGACAGATAGATAGATAGATAGATAGATAGATAGATAGATAGATAGATAGATAGATAGATAGATAGATAGATAGATAGATAGATAGATAGATACACTTTGTGAACAATGATTAGGCAAGTCAGTATTTTGACCATATCATCATTTTTATGCATACTTTCCAACTCCAAGCTATTTAAACTTGAATGCCTATAGGATTTAAGCATACAAGCTGATGTGCATTTGTGTAATGAGGGAGAGCGTGGCCTTAGGAGATTAACACCCTATATCAGGTGTGTACAGTTATTAAGCAGCTTCTTTTCCTCAAGCAAAATGGGCCAGAAAAGAGATCTAACAAGCTCTGAAAAGTCAAAAACTATTAAAAAAACTTTCAGAGGTATGCAGCACTCTTGAAATGGCCAATATCTTGGCCATTTCAAGAACCATCAAATGTTTTGTTACAAATACCCAGAAGGGTCCCAAGAAACATGTTTAGAGAATAAGATGCAAATTAACTGCCAAAGATTTGAGAAGAATCAAACATGAAGCTACCAGGAAGCCATTATCCTTCAGTGCTGTCATATTCCAGAACTACCAACTACCTGGAGTGTCCAGAAGTACAAGGTGTTTAGTCCTCAGAGACATGGCCAAGGAAAGAAAAGCTGAAACCCGACCACCACTGAACAAGATGCATGAGTTGAAATGCCAAGACTGGGCCAAGAAATATCTGAAGACAGATTTTTCAAAGGTTTTATGGACTGATGAGAACAGAGTGACTCTTGATGGACCAGATGGATGGTCCCATGGCTGGATCAGCAATGGGCATAGAGCTCCACTCTGACTCAGATGCCAGCAAGGTGGAGGTGGGGTACTGGCATGGGCTGGAAAGATTAAAGATTTGTTTGACCTTTTCAGGTTGAAGATGGACTCAAACTTACTGCCAGTTTCTAGAAGACACTCTCTTCATGCAGTGGTACAGGAAAAAGTCTGCATCTTTCAAGAAGACCCCATTGGGGATTAATAAAGTACTATCAATCAATCAAGACCATGATTTTTATGCAGGACAATGCTCCATCTCATGCAACAAAGTACTTCACTGCTTGGGGAGCCAGCAAAGGCCTTAAAGATGAAAAATTAATGGCATGACCTCCTTCCTCACCTGACCTTAACCCTATTGAGAACTTGTGGGCTCTTCTTAAACGTGAGATGTTCAGAGAAGGGAAACACCTCTCTGAACAGTGTCTGGGAGACTGTGGTTGCTGCTGCACAAAAAATTGATAGTCAAAAAAATCAAGAAACTGACAGACTCCAGTGTTATTGAAATGAAGGGTGGCTGTATTGGTCACTGATTTATTTTTTTAAAATACCAGAAATATTTATTTGTAAAGTTTCAGTTGTTTATTATTCTCACTTTAAAAGATGAAAAAAAAACAAGTGCGATGGGAATATTTTAGTTTTTCTTTGAGTTGCGTAATAATTGTGTACACACGGATATTCTCGTACAAAAGCCAAAACCTCACCTTTACTTCGAGGTTTATTAACATTTTGGACTGACCAAGAGCACTGTTGTTAAATAATAAAAATAATCCTCAAAAATACAACTTGCCTAATAATTCTACAGACTGTATAGATAGCTAAATATACATGGATTAGGGAGTATACACTACATGAACAGCTTGTCAACTTATTGTTCAATAAAGCAACAAAAATCTGAAGGGGATGGTGAGATGCTAGTTTCTGTACATCAAAATCTTCAAAGACGTATTCCAAAATGTAATCTTCAAAAACGTAATCTTCAAAAACGTATTCCAAAATTTTTATTGCACACAACAGTTTTGGGGGGAAGATGCTGTTGATAATTAGTGCGTATTTTCCCTGCCATGCCAGAGATTTGACTTGTATTGATAGTAGCAATGCATGGAGAAATAACACATGGTAGTGCAGTTGGCTGCCTAATATATAGGCCATTTGGGACTGTGGACTGCTTATTAGTTATACCTCTAGGCTTCCTGGAATGCTAGCATTTATACAGATTATTTCAATGTGCTGTAACTTTCATGGGTAGATAATAAAAAGTTCTTTTGTGCATGCTGTGCTCCAGTTGACTTTGTTGTCTGCATGTCTCACCCCTCCTGATGCTTTAGCAGAGAAGAGTGGATTATAAAAACTGATTTATGATATCTTGTTATTTTAATTGTGCATTAAAACAAAAATGTTGCTTCAGACGGACATTTCTGTTAAATAAATGACTTTCTGTCATTTTTTTTTCTACCATAAATATTTCTCTTGTTTTGAATGCAATAGCTGTATTGATGCTTTTTTTTCTTTGGGTAGTAACACCACTTTCTTTTAACAGTGAGTCAAGCTTGACTATTACATGTAATTAACACATAGAAGGCCAGGTGAACCGCTAAAGCCAGAGCTTGTTCTTCCCAAATCCTGCATCCCAGAATTCTCTGTGTTTGTCCCAAGTCAACAGTAAGTCCTGTGAGCATTCCACACATACTCACACCTCACTGCAGAAAACCTTATAGTGTATTTCAGAAGACATGTGTGTTTAATGCTCAATACCAAACTAATTAACCTACAGGTAAATATTGCTCTAATTTTTCATTTAAATAAAAATTTAAATGAGTCAGGGTGTATGTGATGTGTGTGCAAGATTAAAATAATGTGCGTGTCATTTAACCTCTGACCTTTTGTCAACTGAATTCTGTTGTGCAGTATATCCTATGAGCTTTGTGCCCTTATTACATTCGTTCATTCATTCTTCCAAAAATGAATCATATGTTTCATATCAAGCTATGGAGTCATGCAAAATCTGTGACACTGAGTGATAATTGTTGCAGATACTATAAGAGAAGTTAAATTGAACTCAAAACTATACGTAATACAACACATGGCATAGTCCTTCAAGCTTGAAAAATACCTCTGCAAGTGATTTTACCTATGACTATAATCAAGTACATATTTAAGGAATTGTATTTTGCTGGAGAATTTTATACTTCTTGAACCTCTGCTCCATTTCAAAGAGAAATATTGTTCCTTTACTTCCATACTACCCCTCTCTCTCTCTCTCTCTCTCTCTCTCTCTCTCCCTCTCTCTCCCTCTCTCTCCTAATATATACATATACATATATATATCCACTATCCCTCCTCTCCACATGTCCAAACCATCTCAGCCACGCCTCTCTGACTTTGCAAACTGCTCAACCTGAGCTGTCCTTCTGGTCTACTCTTTCTAATTCTGTCCATCCTGGTCACTCCCATTGAAAATCGTAACACCTTTAACTTTACCATCTCCTGTCTTTTTGTCAGCACAACTATTTCCAAACCATACTATTGTCTTGTAAACCTTTCCTTTCACTCTTGCTGCTAGCCTTCTGTCACAAAGCAACCCACTCCACCCTGCCTCTCTTGTTGTTTTCGATGGTTGACCCCAGATATTTAAACTCATCCACCTTCATTACTTACACTCCTTGGATCTACTACATTCCACCTGCCTCCCTCTCATTCACACACATTTATTCTATCTTGCTTCTACTGATTTTCATTGCTCTTCTCTTCCCAGCCCCTCTTCCACCTGCTCTCTGCTCTCACTACAGATCACGTAATCTGCAAACATCAGTCCACACCTGACCTTGCCTGTCACATTGCAAACAAGAAGGGCCTCAGAGCTGATCCCTGATGTAATTCTACCCCCACTTTAAGCTCATCTGTCACTCCTACAGCACAGCTCACCACTGTCTCATTGTACTCATACATGTTCTGCACCACCCTCACATACTTCTCTGCCACTCCTGACTTCCTCATACAATACCACAGTTCCTCCCTTGGCACCCTATCATATGCTTTCTCTAGAGCCACAAAGACACAGTGCAACTCCTTCTGACCTTCTCTATACTTCTCTATTAGCACTCTCATAGCAAACATTGTATCTGTTGTGCTCTTTCTTGGCATGAAGAAATACTGCTGCTCGCTGATTTTCTCCTCTCTTCTTAACCTAGCTTCCACAACCCTTTCCCATATCTCCATGGTATGGCTCATCAACTTGATCCCTCTGCAGTTACTGCAGCTCTGCACATCACCCTTATTCTTGAAGATTGGTACCAGTGCACTTCTCCATTCCTCAGGCATTCTCTCATTCTCCAAGATTGTGTTAAACAATCTGGTTAAAACGTCCATTGCCCTCTCTCCTAGACATCTCCATATCTCTTCAGGTATCTCATCTGTACCAACTGCCTTTCCATTCTTCATAGGTACCCTCACTTTCTCCTCATTAATACACTGCACCTTCTGATTCAATATCTTTCCTCCATCTGTCCTCCTCTCTCTCTAATTTTCCTCATTCATCAGCTCCTCAAAGTACTCCTTCCATCTTCCCAACACACTCTCTTCACTCATTAAAACATTTCCATCTCTCATCCTAAACTGCTGCACATCCTTTCCAGCTCTGTCTCTCTGTCTAGCTAATGGTTACAAGTCCTTCTCTCCTTCCTTAGTGTCCAATCTCTCATACAACTCTCTATAAGCCTTTTCCTTTGATTTTGACACTTTTCTCTTTAATCTGCACCTAGACCCCCAGTACTCTTGTCTATTTTCTTCATCTCCCTGACTATCCCATGTTTTCTTTGCCAACTTTTCCTTTGGATGCATTTCTGTACTTCCTCATTCCACCACCAGGTTTCCTTGTCTTCTTTCCTTTGTTCAGAGAATACAGAAAATACATTCTTTCCCTCACCACCTCAACTGTACTTTCACAGCCATCTGGTAATTCATCACATCCACCCAGAGCCTGTCTCAATTCCTGCCTGAACTCTGCACAACATTCTTCCTTCTTCAACTTCCAGCATTTAATTCTTGGCTCTGCTCTTGCTTCCTCTTCTTGCTTTCCAAAGTCATCCAAAAAAACTACCATCTGATGCTGCCTAGCTACATTCTTCTTGGACACCACCTTGCTGTCTCCTGCCTCTTTCAGGTTGCACCATCTGTAAAAGATATAGTCCACCTGTGTGCATCTTCTTCCTCTCTTCTTCTCTCTTCACCTCCAGAATGCTCTTCACACACTCTTCCTTTAAGATTACCTCTACACAATTGCTCTTCCTATCTACACAATGGTAGAATAGTTTGAATCCACCTTAGATACTCTTGGCCTTGTTTCCCTACCATATGGTGTCTTGCAACCTTCCTTCTCACCATCATATCAGCCAGCTCTCTCCCTTTACCAGTCATAGTCCCTACATTTAAAGTCCCTACTCTCTCCTCCACCCTCCTACCTTTCCTTTTCTCTCTCTCTCTGCCGCCTAACACATTTTCCCCTATTGTCCTCCTTTGCCTCTGGCCAACAGCAGCATTGTTTCCACCAGCACTCTGTATCCCATCTAACAGCACCAGAGACAGTCATTATTAACTCAGGCCACAAGAAATCCAATATGGAAGTCGTATTATGAATATAATATTTGATTTGGCAAAGATAGAGTAAACTAACAATATAATCATTCAGTGTCTCTGAAGTGTAGTGGTTTACATATTTGCCTTGCACTCAAAAGATGACTGGTTTAAGCCCCTCCCACAATAGGAGCTTTGTGTTGGGAAGGGCATCCAGTGTTAAAATCTATACCAATTTACCTATGCAGAGTCATCTGCTGTGGCAACCGCTTGAGGAAATACAAAGGAGCAACTGAAGGTATTTTCTACTGACAGCAGTGTAGTTCAAAATATGGTTAGCTTGCTTCCATTTGCCTGCATGTAAAATAAGGAAAATAACATCTCCTAATAGATGTAAGTTGGTTCAGTCTGGCTGCAAACTTAAAAGAGGAGATGAAGGCCATTCTTTGGGTAGGGGAGGAGGTAAGATTTCAAAGTGCTGTCTGGGAGACTCCACTTAAAGACATAGCTTCCCTTTGCCTTTGGAATTTTCTTGGAAAGGTGAAGTATACTTGTGCACATGTTTAATAAATAGCTTGTGGGTTAAGACTAAAAACAGTGTGCAAAAATCGGCACAAAGCTGCAAAAACTATTAATCACAATAAACACAAGGGAAAAAAATGAACTAATAAGGTTCATTCAGGTATATTTGTGTCCTCATGTCTGTCTGACCTCATGCTATAAATCATGAAATATAAAATCAAAGAAACTAACAGGTGAGTGAGCAAATTTTTATCTTATTCAAGAGAAAACAAACAGATTTTAATCCAAGCTCATTAGACAATACAGTAAATTAGGTGATAACAAAAACTAAAACCTCAAGCTGATGGCAATTACAGGAGTGAAGGACACCTTAGGTGAAAAGTAGAGGATAGGAAATATTGCAGAAAAGGAAAATAGACTAGATTGTAACAATATGTATTTGAGGCTTGGAGCAAGACAGCTATTTTGCCTTTCTGACCTTGTAACATGCTCATAATTTTCAGACCTTTGCTATCCTCCACAGCTGTAAATATGTTTTTCTATCACTTACTTGTTTCTCCCACTAACCTAAAATCTGACCAAAAAAATCAAACATAGCAGAAATCTGCAGACTGCCTGTCTCCGTCTGACATGTCATACAAGATATCACTCATAAGATGCTGTCTGTGTGCCAAATTGCAGATGTTGAGCAGGAATGGGACAGATTAAAAAACTAACGCTATTAGATTATAGCCACTAAAAACAACCAAAATACATGCATGGTTTCAGATTTTTCTTAAAATTGCCAATAGAAGACGAAAATGTGACTGAGAGAAGGGTGTTTTCAAGCTTTGGAGCCTCCAACCCAAAAACACAGTTTCGCTTACCTACTAACCTTGAGTGCAGAACAATTACAAGCAGTTGCTTTGAGGATCTAAGAGATCTTGTAACCTTCAGTTACAGACCTACAGCTTGTATGGAAGGATTGCCAAGAGAAAGCTTCTTTTCTCTAGAAAGAACCTGGCAGGAGTTCTACCACAAGAGTGGTAGAAAGATGTCCTTTGGACAGACAAGACCAAGGTGGAGATGTCTGGACAGTGCCACATGTGGTGAAAAGCAAACACTGTATATTAGCCCAAATACCTCATACCAGCTGTCAGACATAGTGACTGAGGGGTAAGGATTTTAGCTTGTTTTGCAGCCACAGGACCTGGGCACCATGTGGTCATTGAGTTGACCATGAACTCCTCTGTTTACCAAAGTATTCTAGAGTCAAACGAGAAGACATCTGTCCAACAGCTACAGCTTTGCCAAAGCTGTGTTGTGCAACAGTACAATGATCCCAAGCATACAAACAAATCCACAACAGAATGGCTGAAAAATAAAAGAATCAGTGTGATACAATGACCCAGTCAAAACCCAGACCTCAACCTGAATTAAATACTGTGGCAGGACCTTAAGAGAGCTGTGATAAATGAATGCCTGCAAACCTCAGTGAACTGAACCAATGTTGTAAAAGTCAAATAAAGTCATACAGATATTGATTATTTTAAGTTAGTGGCACTAAAAGGTGTTCTATATAGCCTATTGAATCATGGAGTATAATTAGTTTTTAACAGGACCATTGAGTTCAATAAAAAAAATGACTAATTATAACCCATGACTTCATACTTCTAAATACAGTGGGTACGGAAAGTATTCAGGCCCCTTTAAATTTTTCACTCTTTGTGTCATTGCAGCCATTTGCCAAAATCAAAAAAGTTCATTTTATTTCTCATTAATGTACA